>PVIU01000131.1:0-93583 GCA_004026605.1 Ondatra zibethicus
CCTGGCTTGGGCATCTTCCTCCACTTTCCAGACTTCATCAGCCTCTTGAATCTGTTTATTCTTTCAACCATTCTCATGATCTCAAGACAGAAAGATCCTTACACATGCAAAGCTATTAACCAAATAGACACATGTAGGTCTATCTTGGTCCATGATTTCAGAGGTCTTAGCTCACTGGCACTTGGCCCTGTTGGTTTCAATCTGAGGCTAAGCAGAACATATGGTGGGGAGTATTCGGTAAAGCAAAGCTGCCCATGAGGCACTCAGGAAGCAAAAGGAAAGGGCAAGAGAGGAAGGGGCCAGGGACAAAATATATCTTTCATTATGATTTGCCCACAAAAACTCATGGGTTTGGGGGTTGTTTGACAGCTGATATACTTTGGTGAAGCAATTGGATCCTTCCAGCTCTGATCTAATTAGCGTATTAATCCCTTGATGGACTCATAATATGATAGGCATTATTGGAAGGTGGAGAAAGTAAAACGTAGAACCTAGTTAGAGGAAATAGGTCACTGGGGTCAAGTCCTGGAGCAATCTTGTCCCCTGCCCTTTCTCTTTCTGCTTCCCAAGAGCCATGAATAAGCAGCTCTGCTCCGCCAGCTCTTTCTAGCATGATTCTCTTCTTTACTGCAGCCCCAGGGTGATAGAGCCAAACCATGCACTGAAACTGTAAGCCTGAAAACCTGTTTCTGTAGGTGTTTGCTGCAACAATGAAAACCTGATTAACACACCCTTTACGGTTAGACCCCCATGATCTACTTCTTTTGGTTCTGCCCCTACCTCCTAAGACTTGCAGTGCCTCCCAGAAGCCCATTAATTGTAAATCCACAAATGAAATTAATCAATTTATCAATTAATAAATGGCAGAATCCTCATGTTCCAGCTACCTCCTCCAGACCCATCTGCACATTGCTGTATTAGGGACCAACCCTTCAACACAGAAGCTTTTGTTGTACGGCTAAGGCCCAAACCACTGCATACTAAAAAAAAAATAAAATAAAATAACTATGATAGTGGCGGGGGAGGCAAGAGGAACCACACACACAGCTTCTCAGGAAGTAATGTCTATGAAAGGCACTCAGCAAGACTTCATCTCACCCTCATTCATCGCCTGTCTCCCATGTCTTTGCCTCCTTCCCTCACCAGCCTAAGGCTGTACTCTCTTCCTAGTCTTCACTTACTGATGCTAGGTCACTTCCTTTCTCCACTCTGCTCACTTTAGATCTTGGATAAAATAACAACCAGCCTTCTCTGAACTTACACCTGGGCTGCAGAGAGTTTCTGGAGAAAGCCATATGAATGTGCAGACTGCTAACAGTGTACTTCAGATTTCTGAACTCCATTGGGCCCCTTATCCTCGTCATTTCCTCGCTAGCTCCAAAACCATGTATTTCAACATGTTCTCCTCCTTTCAAAGGTCACTGTCTCATCAATGCTGCCATCACCCCCCTACGAAATCCTTTTTGAGTTTCCTCTCCCTCTTTGGAGACTTTTAGAAGCTTGGGTCCCCAAACTTTCCAACTTCTTTCAACTTTGCTTTGCTATTACCTCCATGATATCCCTCTCTCTTAGTTCTCTACGTCCCCTCTTAATCCTTCCACATCACTTAAATGCTATTCATTATTTAAGGGCTGACCTTGCAGTCATCCCTAAATACTAGTGTTTCTGATATTATTGTCTTCTCTCTTACTTTGACATGCCACGAAAAGACTTCTACTTTAATAACTTCAACTAGGAACTTCTGTAATCTCAAGACTATAACTAGTTTTTCAACAAATGCATTGCTCTATAGTCCAGGTTAAAGGTCCACAAATATCTCCGCCTGATTCAACTAAACTAACTATTCTTATTATTTTTCTCAATCTAATTTCTGCTTTGTCTTTTGGTCATATTCACTCTGTAATTTGAAGTTATCTATCACTCAAGCAGCAAGATTCGGCTGGGAGTTATTGGATGTTCCTCTTTCCTTCATCCCCACAGTCAAAGATAATGAACAGATATTTATTTCACTCCCATATTCCCTTATCCATTCACTCAAATTCTGATCATGTCACTGTTCCTTCCCTAATCAAATAGAATTTCTGAATATTATTTCAAAATCCAGGCAAGTTTACATGCTTGTGGTTTTCACAGTTTAATTATCTGGAATGTCATTTCTTTTCCTGCATTCATGTTTCCAGGACTCAATTTCACCTGACAAATTAATCTTTCCTTGGCCCCTCTGCTGACTTCTCACATCCACCAAAATTTAGCCTCCCTACTGAATCATTTACACAATACGCTAAAAGATAGCTGGTAATATGCTTTTTATTTATGTCATTATTTATTGGCTTTATCTATCCTGTTAAACTCAAAGATACCCCTAGGCAACCAGAGAGATGGTTTGATGTGCAAGGCACTTGTCACAGAAGCGTGAGGACCCAAATTCAGATCCCAAGAACCTACAAAGAAAGCAAGGCTTGACTGTGTACATTTGCAACCTCAATACTGGAGGAGGTGGTACCAGAGGTAGAGAATTCTTTATGCTCACTGACTAGCAAGTCTAGCTGAACTGAGTTCCAAATTCAGTGACAGACCCTGTCTATAAACTAATTCATTAGAGGGCAATAGAGAAAGACATTCAATTCTAATTTGTGGCCTTCACATTCACACATGCACACAAAATACCACAAATGAACACATACACACCCCAGTGAGAGACCTTGTTTATAGGTACGTAGGTAGGTAAATAGACAGACAAACAGATAGATAAAACAGAAGAAGACACTCAATTCTGATTTCTGATGTCTGGCATGCACATGCACACATAATATATGAAATTAAACACATACACACCCCAACAGAAACACACACACACACAAGTTCCCTTTGAGCTATTGACAGGTCTTCTTCTAAAGCTTTAGTAAGCTGCATATTCTCTAGGAGTTACCTCTCCTCCACCTTGCAGTTGAATTGATAGTCTCCCTGTTCACTCTTTCCCAAAGTACCTTACTATTTCTCCTATAGCATGTGCTTTACAGAGCAAACATCTCTTTATTTCCCATGCTCTGACATTAAACTGTTTAAACAGGAATGGAGGGATCATAGGGTGACTTATTGTGCCTTATGTTGCTATCCGGAATAGATTAAATAAACTCCAAATTGCATAAAGGGTGCCAACTAGAACACAAAGAAATTAAGTGGTCAGCTATGATATTTCAACTTGATCTACATGGAAATCTCAGTTTTCTACGAAGATTTCTTATTTCCCTACATATTATTTCCTCCTCATCTTCCGATGATTCCTCACTATCCTCTACAAACTCGAAATCATCAAACCTCTCCCTAGCAACTGACTGTTCTCTGAATAAGGCAGAGAAGGTACTGCTAACAATTCCCATCTTAATTCCTCAAAAGTCCCCACCGGCCGGGGAACGACCCTGTCCGCTTAGCCCTCTTTCTCGGTTGGACTTCCACTTGCAGCGCCTGCACGGCCTCTAACCGAAGCCCGAGCAAAGGACAGTCAGGATTAACACAGAGCCCAATCCACCCTCACCTTCTGAGGGCAACCTCTCAGCGTTCCCTAGTTCCTGATCTCGATGGGACCTCTAATTGCAGCACACAACGCCTGTCGGTGCTCTATGTGCTACCATACAGTTCACAAGCTTCGGGTAAGGGGCTGGAGAATGAAACACACAAAGACACAGACAGACAGACAGACAGACAGACAGACAGACAGACAGACAGACAGAGACACGGATCTCTAGTCACTGGTAAGAAGCCCTTTATTCAATAGCACCATGGAGGCTTATATACCCAACAGTCAGGTGGGCCAACCTTATCCTCTGATCCTCAAGGCAAGGCAACACAACACGTGCTCGTGAAGCACAGCTTTCAGTAACTCAAACCAGAAGTAAAGTTCTCTAGCAGGGAAGAGCAGCTGGAGGTCAGTACTCCAAATGATCCCAACACACATGAAATAAAATAAAGCTTGGTAGTAACTTCTTTTGTTCCCAAAAGCTATTTCTTCCCAGGCTTTCTTTTATTGTTATTTTAACTGTTTATTGCTTTAGTCTCTATTCTGTTTAACACAAGGGAACTAAGACTCTGATCTCATCTTAATTTCCACCTATTACATCAACAAAATCCACAGAAGATAACACACTTTGGTTTATGTAGTTTAATGTTTTATTTGTATTCAAGGAAGAAAGCTTCTTCCTTGAGGACAACATGGTATCATGAGATAATGATTTAAAATATTTATTAGTATTTGGATAAGACAGGCAGACTCTTAATCATGCTATAGTTTAATTATAGCAATATAAGTATAATTAGCACCCTTGTAATAAATTACTAATTTACATGATGAATTGTCTTGCTTCAGTTTTCAAAATAAAAGGAGTTCTATACATTATTGAATGGATTCTTGATTTAAATTATTCTTCTGGATCCTGTACATCAATAACTAAAAATTAACTTTGCAATTATTTCTCTACATATTAATTTCAAGATCTCAAACCTGAAAGTAGAAAACCATGAAAGAAGATCATTTTTACTCATTTTATTTTACATCAATTCATTAAGAATGAACTTTCATTATTTAGCCACCAATTCTTAAAACTGATTTCATTCAAGGCCAAAGAGATGCCTCAATGGTTAAGAACACTTGCTGCTCTTGCAAAGGACCTGGGTTCAAAAGCCAACACCCACATGGCAGCTCACAGCCATTTGTAACTCCAGTTCCAGGGGTTCTGAAACCCTCATCCAGCCTCCATGAGCAGCAGGCACTCATGCACACATGCAGGTGAAACACTCATACACATAAAAATTAGTCAGCTGGGCAGTGGTGGCATTTGGGAGGCAGAAGCAGATGAATCTCTGAGTTCAAGGCCAACCTGGTCTACAGAGCAAGTTCCAGGACCGCTATGGATACACAGAGATACCAGACTCAGAAAAATAATCAATTAAAAACTCATCATTTTTTGAGATAGTGTCCCTCCCTATCTCAAATTTGGCACCCATTTGGCAAGACTCCTGTCCCTCAAGTACCAAGGAGCCTCTTGTGTCTTTCTTCCCCTGCACTGAGATTAGAGTTGCATACTGTTGGACTTGGCTTTTTAAGTCATGTCTGGGCATCAAAACTCACATTATCCCCAGGCTTGTAGAACACATACTTTCTTGACAGAACCATCTCCCCGCCCTCTAATCTATTGCAAACAGTTCTCGATACTTGTTGTCCTTGCCATTGGTATGAACAGAAATCAGCATTATGGATTTATGCCTAAGGTCTGGGGAGCTTTAGTGAACAATGACAGAGAAATACCATTGGGGAAAACAAGCTAATGGCTGAAAAGGTGCTTCAAAGTTCATTTCAATTTTTTAGAACAAAGTACATTTTGTACTACTATAAAAATTCCTTGCTTGTATTTTTCAGCTTACTATTTAAAGTTCATTTTAAAGCGGCATATTTTTCCTTTAACAATCATTTCACTTTTGGAAGGGAGACCTTGAAAGCAAATTATCACTATTTTTAATGTCACCAACTTCCAATTGCTCTTTTCCCTTATTACTTTGCCACTTACTGTAAAAGGCAGAAATAAGCTTTAAGCCAGACACCTATTGTTGGGAAAAGATGACTATTTTTAAGTTCTTCTTTCAGTTTGACTTCTGCCTCAAATCCTAGCATTCTTCTTCCTTTTAGACAATTAAAGGGGAAAGAAGAAGTGGAGAAGGCATTTAGGAAAGATGATTCTTCCATTATCACATCAGTGGCCAGAAAGTCTTCACAAATTAATTAAAAAGCTAAAAAAAAAAAAAAACAAGTTTCAGATTTGCCTGAACTTTAGTAGATATAAGGCAAAAATGGGTTTTCAAATTGTAAGAAGTAATGTATTAGGACAGCTTGTACTGTTAAGCCTGGAGAAGCTCAACCTAGAAGTCTTGAGTTTTTAAGTTATTTTTGCAAAAAACTCTATGCTCCCAGTCTGCCTAACTTCGAAACCACCCACCAACCTCTAGTCAGTTCTGAGTATCTGCCGGCTGTGAAGACTCATCACAGAGTCCTCTCAGATCAGCATTAATGAGCCATTTGCCACTGTCAGACTTCAAGAACCCAGATCCCTTGACTCAATGCTGAAATAATGTGCTACCAAGGAGAGCCCTGGAGAAACAAACAGAAAAACACCAATTACGAAATTTTATTTGAGCTGGGTAGTAGTGGCACACACCTTTAAGCCCAACACTCATGAGGCAAAGGCAGACCCGATCTCTGAGTTTGAGGCCAGCCTGGCCTACAGAGTGAGATCTGGAATAGCCAGGGCTACACAGTGAAACCCTGTCGAGAGAGAGAGAGAGAGAGAGAGAGAGAGAAAGAGAGAGAGAGAAAGAGAAATTTCATTTTAAATTAATTACAGAAATTATATAATTTATAGAAATTAACCCAATGATATATTTTCCTCCAATTGTTTGCCTCAGAGGACTATACCACATCCTGGTCCATGTCTCCTCAATACCCACAGAGCACCGCTCACTATTTGAGATATATATATATATATATATATATATATATATATATATATATTCAAGTTCAAATACTCAATTAAATATTAACTATTTTCATTTGAAGACCAACTAGAATCTGTTCTTGGTCCCTCTCTCTACTTGATCTGCTCCTGGATGATCTGCTGGCTTCTTGACAGTGCTTCTTTATATGTCATAACAATGGAAGTCTGCTTATGACTGAAGGAAAGCATGACTTTAAGCTGACATATCCATGTCATTTACCTTGAGCTTCTTTTACACAAAATGAATTGGCTTACTAAGGCAATCAAGAAGAAAGCTGAAACCATCATTTTCTAAAGATTTTCAAGGAAAAAAACCCAGAGGGATGATCTTTTGTCAGTGTCTAAGGCTTGATTAACTGTCTTAATTCAGTATGATTAATGGCTTTTAAAACTCTGGGGCACCAAGTTTCTTCATGCACCATATTATGAATGCTGTAAGTGGGGTGTTCTTCAAGCGAACATCATAACCTGCACACAGAACACATTGACAGATGATTATGCATCATGTCACTCCGTTAGTATGAAAGACACTTACAGGTGAAGCCCTCTGCTCATTTAAATAGACATATCCATTGCTTACAAAATAAACATCCCATCACACAGGCAATTTTTCTTTCATCAAAAAATGACATTCTGTTCTTCCTGCTCTACGTGTGACTGTGGCTCCAATAGTGCATTGAGTCAAATGAATTCAGTAATAGTTCATTTTTATCCAATGCAAATTTAAATCATAGAATTTAAAAATCTGTTTGCATTTTAATTTCTAGTGACTAGAAAGCATTAAATAGAGAAAGAAAATATCAGTGCATGGGGAGATTGTTGAAGCCTTGCATATTCTTTTTTTTTTTTCTTGGTTTTTCGAGACAGGGTTTCTCTGTGTAGCAAAGCCTTGCATGTTCTTTTTTTCTGTTTTTTGTTTTTTATTTTTAATTGTTTTTATTGAGCTATTATTTTCTTCTGCTCCCCTCCTTTCCTTCCCTCTCCCCTTCTACCCTCTCCCATGGTCCCCATGCTCCCAATTTACTCAGGAGATCTTGTCTTCTTCTACCTCCCATGTAGATTAGACCCATGTGTGTCTTCTTAGGGTCCTCATTGTTGTCTAGGTTCTCTGGGATTGTGAATTGTAGGTTGGCTTTCCTTTTACATCTAAAAACCACTTATGACTGAGTACATATTATATTTGTCTTTCTGGGTCTGGGTTATCTCACTCAATATGATGTTTTCTAGATCCATCCATTTGCCCACAAATTTCAAGATGTTGTTATTTTTTTCCACTGTGTAGTACTCCATTGTGTAAATGTACCACATTTTCCTTATCCATTCTTTCAGTCGAGGGGCATTTAGGTTGTTTCCAGGTTCTAGCTATGACAAACAATGCTGCTATGGACATAGTTAAGCACCTGGACTTGCATATTCTTAAAGAAGACAAGTTCTACCACCCAATGTGAATTACATAATATTTGGTAGATTTCCACCAACTGAAGTGAACAAGATGAAGCCTTCCATCTTTACTCAAAAGTAGAATAAACACAAATGTTGACCACAAACTATAAAACCACTGTAAAACGTGTACTGAAAAAATTAGTCTCTCTCTATGGATAGAGTAAATAAGAACCTAAAACCTTTTCCAAAGCCTGGTTTGGTCCCCAACATAAAGGCCAAAGATGAATCCATTGCTGTATAGTCCAGAGGCCTTTACTTGATATCCATTTGCCTTCAAGGCTGCACTCAGGAAGGCAGACATGCCTCAAGTATTGGGTTCTCCCTAGCTAGGTCAGCCAAACCCCAAGGCTTCCCTGCTTCTCCAGGCCTTTAGGATAAAGCCATAACATAGTGAATAGCAGCCAAAGGGAGTTCCAGCAGGCAAGCATCTTGATGGCACAGCTACCTGAAAGGATTTGCTCCAAATGTGTTCTCTGTAACTCCTATTGACACACTCAGTTTGAAACTGGTGTAACTACTGTGTCACACCACCTGAAACAGGTGGGATTGGTGTGATGTATGCTCAGAAGATGATGGGAAATCAGAGTTACTAAAATTGAAAAAAAAGAGACAAGGAACTCCACAAGACAAGTGCAGGCTCTGCCAACCTCTTTCCCTCAATAAACTAAGAAACTCCAGCTAGTGAAACAATCACAAATGATAGTTTTGATGAGTCAAATAATTTAAGTAGAAAGTACCTGTCCTCTGAAGTTTACTTCATTCTAGATGGGGATTGTGTCATTTGAATTCTCTTTTCTTCTTCTACAAGGGAAATAATGAGTTTAATTTTACATGGTTGATATGTGTTTATGATAGATTCAAAAAAGAATACCACAGGAGGCCTTTTATTCATGGAAAATAAAACAGTTTCAGAGAATGCACTGATAGTCGTTGGAATTTTTTTCCTACATTTCTTTTCTATGTTAAGATTACTTGATGATGTGACTCAGCTATCTCTTAATAATGTAAGGCTTCTTTGGTACAATAAAAAAAAGGCAAAAATTAATTCAGGAGGGGAAAGAAATGAATACAAAGATGCATGATCATTAGGGGATTGATATCAGTCATTAATCATCTTAGGAATGTTGAGTAGCACAGACCTCGGTAACCTGGCAACATTTTCCTTAGCACAAGATCTGTGACAGATGAAAAATCCATTCGATTTCTTCTCATGCTAATACAATGCATAACTTATACCTCTGAGAAGTTTTGCAGCTAAATTTCTAGAAGCCAAGTACAGTCACCGGAGGCAATGACTTCGTACAAAGTGCAGTGTTGGGGGCCAATGACCTCGAGAAGTTTATTTATTGAACTGACTGCATCATCTATAAATGTCTCTATGAAAAGGCTGTTAACACAATAGAGTGTCTTCAGCAATAGGTACTTACCTTTAACCACTGGGAGGCAACCAAGAGCAACAGCAATAGCTGATATTGTCTTGGGAGTCTCTTGGGCTCCCTAACCAACAACTCGGGGGCGGAGGGGGGGACAGAAAACAAAAAACAAACATGCCTAGTACTGGGGATTTTTTTTGTTAGTCTATGTCTGTTGCAGGCAGCATTGTGAGCCCAATTGGCATAACTTCATTTAAAGTATATACATACTTTAGTTAATTCCTTGTGTTTTTTTTTTCAAAGAACTTTGTTGTTATTTTCTCCCTCCTCCTTCTGTATTGGCTTCTCTTCCCTTTCTCCCAAATTCTAACTCCCCACTGCTGGCTCTGAAACTCACTCCAAAACTCGCTCCTTTACCTTCCCATTTTGCTCCTCTGTGTACCTTACAACTTACCTCCCACACCATCTCATTAGTAGCTCTTCACACACACTCTCAAGAAGAACCCATCTGTTTCTATGTGTCTTCAGCTTTCCACAGTGTGAAAACCTTCAAACGTGACTCTTCCTCACTGTCTGCAACTGATCTTCACCCTCATGTCACCAAAATATCTCCTCTCCTCTCTGGTTTTTCCAACAAAATTAGCCACCATCCACTCAGTCCTTGGTTGTCCTTTCCACGTGCCCCAATCCCCACTGTTCCTTACTTGTTAAATAATTATCCTTCCTTTTTGACATACCCATCTGACAACTACTCTTTTGATATTCACTCTATCCTAAGAACTGCTCAGTTAATGCAGCCATCAACTGAAACCTTAAAGAACGTTCC
This sequence comes from Ondatra zibethicus, assembly GCA_004026605.1. Taxonomy (NCBI): domain Eukaryota; kingdom Metazoa; phylum Chordata; class Mammalia; order Rodentia; family Cricetidae; genus Ondatra; species Ondatra zibethicus. The sequence continues at coordinate 10,185 of PVIU01000131.1, forward strand.
AGTATTTCTTTGAAAGTGTCTCATCATTTCCATAAATGTATCAAATTCTAGCTCTATACTCCCATAGTCTACTCTTTAATCCACTCCCACTTTTCCCTGAATCAATCTGCACTTCATATCGTCCTTGACATTAGTTATTTTTACAATTAATGCATGCATGCTCAGGTCATTCATATAGAAGTATATGAGATGCTCCCTGACTTGTGATTGGTTTGTGATACAGTTATGTTCCAATAACCCACCTTAAATGAAAAATTTTCAAGCTAATAATGTATTTGACACATTTAGTCTATAGAAGACCATAGCTTAACAACACAGTACATGAGAATATCAGTTATATTTCCTGGTGATGACGCTGTGGACTGAAAGCCTTAGGTCACTTCCAGTGCCTAGCATATCTGGAGACTATGCAGCTGCATACATCCATTCTGTCAAAAGAGCAAAGTTCAAGATTCTATGTGTGCTTCATACTGTACATGCTTTTTCATTATTGTGAAACTGAAAAACCTACAAGGCAAGCCACAACTAAGCAAGCAACCATCTGTGGTTTTTATTATGTATATTATTCAATATAAATAATATGCATAAAAGCATATTGAAAATTTTCCAACTATTTTGTAAGTTCCTTAAGGGATAACATGTTTCTACCTTAAATCTCAAGACACACAGCAAGAATATAAAATTACTTCAGGAATGAATCAGCGAGAATGCCATTAGAAGAGGGTTATTTATTTCTCCATATATAGAGCAAAGATAAAATGTCAACTCAGTTCCTCCCTGCAATAATAAAGGATAACTTTTATTGAACACTTTGTGTTCTGGCCATCATTTAAGTCTTTTACACACATTTAACCTCAAAATTCCTGTGAAGGAGGTACTATTATAATCCCCCATTTTTCACATTTTAAAATTTAAGCATCTAAAGGCAAAGTAAGTAATCAAAGACAGTAAATGATGGTATCGGAATTCAAATCCAACCAACCTTGATTCTAAATCAAAAGATATTATCTACTTTATCATTCTATTTCATGATTCTGAATCTCCAGATCTAGATCTCAGACACTATTGACTGCCTCTGTTCTGATAACTTTCCTAAGTAACTACATATTACATCTTTAACTGTAAATCAAAACTCCTAATAAGTTCATGAGTAAGACTTCTGTTGGCATCTTTTATGCAGAGTGACCTTATAATTTTTTATCCAAATCAAGGCACCATTGGGAATGGAATGGGTGCTGTATCTCTTGTTTATTGCTGCATAACAAATTACCTCCACATTTTAGCTGCTTCGAGCTGCAAACATATTATCTCACCCACCGCAGGGTCATGAATCTGGGAGACATTTATTTAGCTCATGATTCTGCCTCAGAGACTCTTGAATTTGTAGTCAAGATCTAGTCCCCGCCTGAGGTGATGACACAAGACTGGGAGCCTTCTCTTCTCGGTTCAGCAGCTGCTGGAAGGTTTCAACTCTCTCCACCCCCATCAGGCTGCTTGTGAGAAGGAATCTGGTTCTCCCTAGAGTGAATGCTGGTGGAAGGAAGGAGAGACAAAAAAGGAAAGGAAGGAAGAAGGAAAAGGAAGAGAGGGGCAGTTTTACAGTCTAATCCGAGTACTAGCAAATTATCCTTTTTCTTCCTTATTTCTTATTTCACCGTTATGTGGACTTGGTATGATGTTACAGGAGGGATCCTATGATGAGTGTACTATGTGGTCGATTGTAGCACGAATTCTAATAGGTCTTAATAATAAATGTCTGAAGTCAGATATAGGAGAAAATGCTGATAGATCAGAGATGAAGGAGCAAATCTACGGCCACCTTACCTCTCCATTTCCCAATCAAAAAGAGAGAGTTCCTGTTTTCCTCCCACCTTATCACTTCCTCTCTCCACCCAGCCACATCATTTCCTGTCTGTCTGTACAGACCTCCAGACCTCTATGGTTACTAGTGGCTAGCTCTGCCCTCTTCAGGAAAGCTTTATTTGTACAAACAAGATGTCACCACAGCAGATCATCAAGCACCAGTTTGGGGAGGTGCAAAGGGTGAGGCCGAATCTCACTCTACTGTAGCTCTGGCTATCTGTAAGTCAGGCTGGCCTTGAACTCACAGAGATCTGCCTGCCTCTACCTTCTAAGTGCTGGAATCAAAGGCATGTTCCAACACACCTGAATAACAGACCCATCTTGAAAGCAGGCCACCCATGTGTTAATAATAGTTATTCAAGGGCACCAGACTTTTACATAAAGATAGTCCAGACAAAAAAAAAGCATACATTGCTCCACCTTTACCCTATATCTGGATTACATATATTTATATTAGCAATTTTCTACCTCTGAAATTATTTAATTCTGTAACCAAGTCCCTGATGATCCATAGTTCCTGATAATCCATAGTATGGGTAACTGCAATGACTCGGCCTCATTCTTACCCACAGAATCCTTCTCCTGCTGTTGATGTGGAAGCTCCCAGGAGTCAACAACCACTGTCTTCTCAACCATCTCTCTTCCCTTCCACAGCACACATTAAACAGTTGCTTCTCTGTGTGCCTTATAATTTCATCCAGCCCCCTAAACGTCATACAGTCTTCTTGGCAATCTAGGTTTATAAATGGTTGTAAAAGGTTTGAGGACCTTGTAAAACATTGATAATATTGAAGTCTCATTTCTTTAAGATTTAAAATGTTTCTTCTTAAAATAAATTATCAAGTTATAAACGTGGTATTATCTGTGGCTTATCAATCTGCTGAGAGAAGAAAGCATGAAAATCTAAACATAAATTGTTAGCAACCATAAGTTGTTAATGGTAACAGGGTCTCTCAACCATAGGCATTTTCTCCTCAACAGTTAATTTTTTCATGGATTTTCTTATTAAGTTCCAAGTGAATTTGGGCCTGGTTCTAAAGATAACTCTAACTCACTCTCTGACTCTTCAGAGGAAAAAAATAAAGCATAAGTAATGTAGCTGGGATAAGGTATTTGGTTTTCAGGATAATTAACTCTCCCTTGTTAGATAAATGCTAAGTATTATGAATAACCTACCTACCCTTTGACAAAAGACAAGGAAAAAATGAGAAATGGTACTGGATCATAATTTATTATAATAAGCCAAATATGTCTGAAAACATCCCTTTCTTTCCAGAATCATTGAGGTCAAGCAACAAAAGCAAAACAGTTGGCTTTAAATTATTTGGTACTCTGAACATGTTTTTTTTTTAGCCATGTGCATATTATACATTACTCTATGCTCAGCAGGAGAATGGAGTAGCTGCCTCAAATATAGCAATGGCCACCACTATATCATAGAAAGGTCATCTGTAGAGTTAAGTTTAAAAACTGAGTCTAAGCATGATTTGGTGCTATTGCTATATTGATGTGCTGGAGAGAGAAGTGGAGAGAGGAAGGGAGGGAAGGGGAGAAAGACACTGACTCTGACTATATCACTTTCCTCTAATTGTTTGTTCAACCCCCTGACCAAAGGAAGTTGGGAACTGACTCTCTGAAGAATGAAAACGACTATAAACTTCCCATAAACATCAAACAAGAAAGCACACGAACCAAGAGGAAATAAAAACAAAGCACTTCACTAATCTCTTCCATGATTCACCGCTCACATTCACCCAGTTTCTAGGAGCATCTTGACACGTCCTGTTAGTAAGAATAAGAGAGGGAATTGCGTGGCCAGGATACAGTAGCTGGCCCTTCCTCTTCCTTTCCGTTGTGCTGAGGAAACAAGTGTGGCATCTTCTGGAGGTTTTCCCCTGTTTATAATCTATCATGTTTATACTCAGATACTTATTTTCATCTCAGCTTGAAAACAAAGTTGATTCCATCTGAAGCTGACTTCACCATGCCAAAGGCTGAGAGATTCTTCCAGGAGTGCAAGCCTTCATCAGTTTCCTTGAATACAGTTTCCTCTAGTGCAGTCCTGTCGTCCAAGTTTCCTCCAGTTTAGGAACTGGAATTGATTTGCCAAAATTTAAGTCAATTGGCTCCGAATTTTTTCTAGTTGTTATTTGGAATATTAAATCAAGTTCACAGAACACCAGCCATGAGTCGTATTTCTATTGCATCACCGCTCTTGAACCTTTCTATACGTCCTAGAGCTTGTTGTCATGCCTTTCTGGTTTTGATTAAAAAAAAAAAACCACAAAATGTTATTTACTGAGTCAGTTTCAAATAATTTTCCTTTGCCAGGGCATGAATTGATTCCTAAGTATAGGAATTTTTCCTATTTATAAGCAATATGAAAGTGTGTTTAGTCCTATCCAAACGGATTATAAACTAAACCTCAATACACACATGAGTTCTCTTTTGAGTTGGTAGCTAGGGCTGTCCAAGAGACTGCCCGAACATATAGCTTATTGCTTTTGCCTTTGGTTGCCCCCAAGAGGTGAAAGATAAGTCACTATTGTTGAAGACAACATGTACTTTATTAACAAGGTCCAGAGTCCTTAGAGGTGGGACTGAATTGAATACACCTTCCCTGACAACTAGCTTTCATGGTACCAGAAGGCACCATGCAAGCTTTCAAAAAAGGGAGGCAACCAACAGTCCTACCCAGCTATGACACCTATGAACTATGTCAATAACCAGCATGCCACAATAACCCTGAGGGTGTAGTATTGGCATACAGTCTAGATGGAACCAACAGCTCTCTGACTGGACTTTCCATGCGCATGGGATGAGACTTCTTTTTTCTCCTACATCATCACCAGCTTTGTTGCCTTTGGTTTTGGTTTTTTTGTTTTGTTGGGTTTTTTGGTTTTTTGTTTGTTTGTTTGGTTGGTTGGTTGGTTTCTCTGACTGGGATGCAAGGAACTCTCAAAAAAATTTTACTTGGATTCTCTGATGGCAAAATATATTAAACATTTAAGAAAATATTTATTGGCTTCTTCTCTTGAAAACTGCCTGTGAAGTTCATTAACTCATTTATTGATTGGAAGATTTGAGGTTTGAAGTGTTTACTTTTTGCAGTTCACAGAACAAATATATAAAGAATATCTGTGATTATTAAATAAATACTAAGAAGATAGTGTATTTTTCTCCAGGTGAATAGAATTTCTGAAAATTTTGCTCAATTTTATTTTTTAATATTAACTGTTGGCTTGATGACTATTTCTTCAACATACTCTTGCTTTACATATATATGACCAAAACAAGCTGAAAATCGCTGAGACACAGATCAGTGGAAAGCAGCCATCTGGAGCCCTGATACTCAGGATCCAAGGCAGACGAGGAGATGCCTGCTGAGAACCTTGCCACATCATACATCCATCACCTTTTCAACCAGGGACTCGCCAGTCTATTTATCTTCCAGGTAAATAAACCATCAATTAGAGCCACTGCCTGATCACACACACACACACACACACACACACACACACACACACACACTCCCTAAAGTCATTACCCAACAACAGACTTGTTCAGAGTTTCCCTGACTCTTGACACTCAGGCTCTCTCTTGTCAGAGAATGATAACCACTACTTGGAGTAATTTGATGTTCTGTTTCAAAAGTATCTGTGCACGTAAATCATCTACTTTTTAGGATTTGTAGATGTATTTTCACACACACGCAATCTAGTTTCTAGAATTCTCAAAATAGATTTGTTTACATCTTAGAAGAAAGGAAAAACTTCTTGAACTTTGTATGTTGACGTATCATCGGAAGTTGGTTTTCTGTAAGCCTTACCTTTTCCATGAAGCAAATGAAAGATGTGAAAGGGAGGTTTATCAGTCTTCACAAGTTAGAACACCAACCATTATGGCTCAGAGGGAAAAAAATGGACTTTAAAAACTCCTATTGCTAATAACTCTCTTAGAAAAATGAAAGCCGGCATCTGTTGAGAATAATAAAAAAAATAAGGCATAAAACCTATTGCATGTCAAGGCCATCACCCTTCCCAGGCTGTTTATCCTACTGGTTTGTCCTTTGCACTGTTGACTCAAGATGTCCCTTATAACACCTGGAGGGAGGTTATGACCCCCTAGGCTTTGCCCGTTGCTCTACTAGTCATAACACAGCCCCTCTACTGAAGATGGGATACTGCATCTGCTGCCTCTGGGAACTGAGAAGGGAACACAAGCAACACCTTCTGCAGTATTAACGCTCATCATTTACCACTACTCTATATGTGTGTTAACCACCGTAGACACTAAACTGACTTGGCTGTGAATCATAATGCCCTTTCTTACCTCATCAGTTAGTAGATATTCATTATCAGGAGCCTAGCACTTTTTAAAAAAAGTTAATTCCAATCCTTTACCTAAAAATAAAAACATTAACTGCTACCCCATGCTGTGTTGGTAAACCATTAAAACCAATCTCCTATGGTATACTGCTTTTATATCGCAGATATTGAAATGTGACCCTTATCATTACAGACTGATTGAAAAACAGAAATCTTTTGGCATCCCAGCATGCAGTCAGCTTTAAAGATTAAAAAAATATGAAAAGAGTAAAGAATAATGAATTGCCAAGGCAGTTGGCACGAAAAAGTGCTTAACTTAAAAAGCATTTCCCATAGTTGCGGTTCAAGATGTTGATGTTCATAGCTAAATTAGTTTACAACTCACCTGCATGAAATTCCTCAATTATATAATTACTACCATTTATACTCTTTAAAGAGGCCAAACAACTTCCAGAATAATTACTTGTTTTTTTGGTTTTAATCTGCAATTCCCTGAAACAGCATATCATTTTTCTTTAATAAACAGCCAAGCTTCATGTTAGGGTAGAGGTCAAAGACTATAAAACCTTTCCCTTTCCTATCTCAAAGTCCAAGATTGGCATCTCCATAACAGCAGCAAAACACTGCGGTGAACTGGAGGAGGACGTCTCCCGGAGGCTCAGGTGTTTGAACACTTGGTCTTCATTTGGTCATGCTGTTTGTGTACCTTCAGGAGGTGTGATCTTGCTAAAGGCTGTATGTCACTGAGGGTGGGCTTCAAAAGTCTTGTGCCATTCCCAGTTCGCCCTCTCCACTTCCTGCTTGCAACTCCAGATGTGAGCTTTCTGCCCTCGGCTGTCAGCTGGAGCTCTCGGATACGCCAACTGCTGACATGCTGCTCCTGCCATTGTGGACCCTACCTTTCTGGAACCATAAGCACAGATAAGCTCTTTCTTCTGTAAGCTGCCTTCGCCAGGAAAGTAACTCATGTCAATACTAATAAGAGAAAAAAGCATTCAAAATATTTATTCAGAGATCTACACAAGGTCATATTTTTGTGCTTTAGCTTGATGAAGAATAGTCAGCAATGTATAAATGTCATTGAATAACCAAAAAAAAAAAAGATGTCAAACAAGGGTCTTGTGAGATAGTTCAACTGATAAAGTGCTGGCTATGCAAGCATGACAACCAGAATTCAATATATATATATGTGTGTGTGTGTGTGTGTGTGTGTGTGTGTAATGTAGTGTGTAGAATGTGTGTATATAATATAAAAAGTTTGAGGTTAAAAAATCAAAACTATTATCTATATAATATAAAATTGCCTTATGAGAAGCAGAAAGAAGCAGAAAGAATATAGAACCATTTGAGCACTTTTTAAAAACTGCCTCTCTTACAATGAGAACTTCCTGAACTCCAAATTTATGACTATACTAAATGCATCATTTATTCTGCCAAATTCAATGACTTACACCTGGAAGATTTAGGCACCTCAGATTCTTAATTCTGTAAAAAATATATGGAGTCATTTATAAAACTATTATAATGAAGGGCTGGAGAGATGTGTCAGTGGTTAGCAGCATGGAAGACTGAGTTAGGTTCCCAGAAACCACAGATTTCACAACCATCCATTATTCCAGTTCCAAGAGACCCAGTACCCTCTTCAGACTCTACAGGCACCACACATACACAGGTGCATATATGTAACATGGAGGCGAAACACTAATGCACATAAAATAAATTAACCTAAAAAAGCTTTTTTTTTCTCTTTTAAGATTTTATTTATTCATTATGTATATAGTGTTCTGCCTGCATGTATGCCTACATGCCAGAAGAGGGCACCAGATCTATGACAGATGCTTGTTGAGCCATCATGTGGTTGCTGGGAATTGAACTCAGGACCTCTGGAAGAGCAGCCAGTGCTCTTAACCACTGAGCCACCTCTCCAGCCCTAAGAAAGCTTTTAAACCACTATAATGGACTCTCAATCTAATATAAATTCAAAAATACATAGCATCATATAGTTGTGGTAATAATATAACACAAAATTACGTGAATCTCTCATTCATGTAGCTTAAATTGGGCTTTGCCAAGACACATGACCAATAGTTGATGAGCTAGGGTGAGCACTGGGTACAGAATGGCATCAGAGCTGCATCATCATTTTGGAAAGGGAAACTTAAAAGTTCTTAAAAGGCTCTGCAGACACTACTAATGACCTAACTTCTCCCACTAAATTTGGGGAAGTCAAGGCTAAGTAACACTGTATAGGTAAAACCCAGCTTCTTTAATGAGCATACAAAGTAACAATTTTCCTTGTCACATGTCAGACATACTTAATTTTGGTTGTTTCTGCCCTGCCCCCACCCCACGCTCCTGCTGTTGTCTCCCACATTCAGAAACCTCCCTTCCACTATCATATCCTGGGTGTTGTGCCATCCTCCCTTCAAGCCTGTTTTTATCCATCCATGAACTCCTTGCTGGTTTTCTGGCCTTTCCTTACACTTACCCTCACATGAATATATCTATATAACAATTGGAAGCTAGGATCTACATATATGTGAGAACATATGGTATTTGTCTTTCTAGGTTACCTTGCTTAACATTGTTCAGCTCCATTCATTTTCCTGAAAATTGCATAGTTTTACTTTTCTTTGTGGCTGAGTAGAATTCCATTGTGTGAATACACCACCTTATTATTATCTATTCATCTGCTGATAGACATCAAAACTGATTCATTTCTTATGAAACTATCAGCAATAAATATGGGTGTATAGGGAGGTCCATGGTAGAATGTGGAATCCTTTTCATATTTTTCCAGGAATGGCATGTCTAGCTCTATTTTTAGCTTTTTGAGAAACCAGTCACACTATTCTGATAGTGAATATGCCAGTGCATCCATTCCTACCAACATCTCTTTACTCACACTTTTTAAAAAGTATTTCCCCAGGATTTGTTATTCTTTTTTCTCTTGAGCACAGCCATTTTGATTGGGATGAGATGAAAGCTCAAAACAGTTTTAATTTTTGTCTCTGTGATAGCTAACGATTTTAAACACTGTAAAGATATCCATTAGGCATTTATAGCTCTTCTTTTATTAACTGTCTACTTCCTTGGCAGTTTTGTGGGCTCAAGTATTTAATTGTCTGCTGTGAAATAATCCTTCTGCACACTGTGTGAATAAATGTCACTATGATTGGTTTAATAAACAAGCTGACTGCCCAGTAGCTGAACAGGATAAAGGTAGGCAGGAAAGTCAAACTGAGAATGATGGAATGAGGAAGGGAGGAGTCAGAGGAGTTACCAGCCAGATGCAGAGATAGCAGGAGATGAACATGCCATGCTAATAAAGGTACCACCACGTAACAGAACATAAATAAGAAATTTGGGTTCAATTAAAATGTAAAAGTTATCTAGTAAGCCAGGCGGTGATTGCGCACGCCTTTAACCCCAGCACTCGGGAGGCAGAGGCAGGTGGATCTCTGTGAGTTCGAGGCCAGCCTGGCCTATAAGAGCTAGTTCCAGGACAGGCTCCAAAGCTACAGAGAAACCCTGTCTCAAAAAACAAAAAAAAAAAAAAAAAAAGTTATCTAGTAACAAGCCTGAGCTATCAACCAAGCATTTATCATTAATATTAAGCCTCTGCCTGATTATTTGAGAGCGGCTACAGGACAAAAAACTCAGCCTAAGGCTGGAGAGATGGCTCAGAGGTTAAGAGCACTGGCTGCTCTTTCTAGAGGTCCTGAGTTCAATTCCCAGTAACCACATGGTGCCTCACAACCATATATAATGAGATCTGGTGCCCTCTTCTGGCCTGCAGCATACATGCAGACAGACTACTGTATACATAATTAATAAATAAATCTTAAAAAAAAACTCAGCCTACATTTGTACAACTTTATATATTCTAGATTTTAACCCCTTTTCTGGTGGGTACCTGGTGAAGATTTCCCACAGTTACACAGGTTGTCCATCCATTTTACTGGGAGCTTCTCTTTTATGCAGATGTGTTTAAGTGTTCTGGAATGCTTTGTATCAGTTCTTGGGGTAGTTGCCTGGCTGTTGGGTTATGTTAAGAAAGTCCTGACCTAAACCTATTCTGAAATGTTTCTCTTTAACAGTTTCGCTGTCTCAGGTTTGTTTATCTGTTTGTGTTATGAAATAGTTGCTTATTTTTTTCCTTTTATTGAAAATAGATTTTTCTCACATAATATACCAATTATGGTTTTTCTTCATCTACTCCTCCCAGTCCTCTCCACCTCCCCTCCAGTCCACTCCATTTCTTCCTCTCATTAGAGACAAACAGACTTCAAAGGGAGACTAACTAAATATAATACAATAAAAACATATAATGAGATAAAACAGAAACTATTACATTAAAGTTAGACAAGACAAACCAGCAGAAGGAAAAGAACCCAAGAGAAGGCAAAGGATTCAGAGACCCACTCATTTGCATACTCAGAAAGCCCATAAAAACACTAAGCTGGAAGCCATATATATGCAAAAGATCTGGTGCAGACCCATGCAGGCCCTGTGCATGCTACCTCATCTCTGTGGATTCAAATGAACTTAGATCGTGTTTGTTTAGAGCAGTGGTTCTCAACCTGTGTCACAACCCCTTTGCCAAAACTCTGTCTCCCAAAACATTTACATTACAATTCATAATAGTAGCAAAATTACAGTTATGAAGTAGCAAAGAAAATAGGTAGTGGTCTATGAGTATAGCAGAGTATAGCAAAATGTCATGAGGAGTCATTTTATTGCTACATTTTTTGTGTTGTTTTTGTTTGTTTGGTTTAGAACAGTAGTATTTGGTTTTACCCTAGGTTCCTGGGTTATCTAATCTCTGGTTCTTCATCACCCAAGCAGTACATCACCCAAGAAGTGTAAGGTATGGCTTCTATCTCCTTGAGTTTCCCAACCAAAAAAAAAAGCTTAGGGCCAGGCCAGACTTTGAAAGAAGAGTTAATGACAATGTTCTCTCCTATCAGGTTCAGTATATCTGGTTTTATGTGGTTTTGGGTTTTTTACAGAGTGATAAATATGGATCTGTTGCGATTCTTCTACATGCAGCCTTCCCATTTAACCAGAACCATTTGTTGAAGATGCTATCTTTTTCCATTGTTTCTTTCTGGGTTCTTTATCAAAAACTAGGGATCCATAGGTGTGTTAATTTATGACTGGACCTTCAATTTGACTCCACTGAACAACGTGTCTCTTTTTATATCAATACCATGTGGTTTTTATTACTAGAGCTCTATAGTACACCTTGAAACTGTGGATGATGAGACCTCTAGCAATTCTTTTATTGTTTAGAATTGTTCATTCTATCCTGGGTTTTTTGTTTTTCCATATGAAGCTGGGAATTGTCTTTTCAAGATATATAAAGAATTGTGTTAGAATTTTAATGGGGATTGCATTGAATCTGGTATCTGTTTTTGGTAGCTGGCCATATTTACTATGTTAATCCTACCAATCCATGATCATGGGAGATCTTTCCATCTTCTGGTATTTTCTTCAATGTCTCAAAAATTTTATCATATAAGACTTTCACTTACTTGGTTAGAAATAACCCAAAGTATTTTATATTATTTGAGACTATTATGAAAGATATTTTCCCTAATTTCTTTCTTAGTTTAATTAGTTTCTTAGACATTTGTATATAGGTAGGCTACTGATTTCTGTGAGTTAACTTTTTCCCAGCTACTTTGGTGAGAGTATTTATCAGCTATTGGAGTTCCCTGGAGGATAGTGTCACTTATGTATACTATCATATCATCTATAAATAAAGATACTTCGACTTTTTCCTTTGTAATTTGCATCCCTTTTATTTCTCTAGCTAAGATTTCAAGTACTATATTGAATATGTATGAAAAGAATGGATAATCTTGTGTTACTCCTGATTTTAATGGAATTGCTTTGGGTTTCTTTCCATTAAGTTGATCTTGGCTATGAAGTTGCTGCAAACCATTGTCTTTATTATGTTGAAATATGCGATTTCTATACCTAAATCTTTCCAGAACTTTTATTGTGAAGGGGTGTTAGAATTTTGGCAAGTGCCTTTTCTATATGAGATGTGTTTTGTCTTTCAGTTGGTTTAGATGGTGAGTTACATTTATCAATGTATGTATGTTGAATCATCCCTGCAGCTCTGGGATGAAGCCTACTTGATCATGGTGGGTGATGTTTTTGGTTCAGTTTGCAAGTACTTTAATGAGAATTTTTTGCATCTGTGTTCATAAGGGAATTTGGTCTGTAATATTTTTCTTTGTTGAATCTTTACATGGTTTGGGTATCAGGATAACTGTGGCCTCATAAAATAAATTAGACCCTGTTCTTTCTGTTTCTCTTTTATGCAATAATTTGAAGAATGTTGTCATTAACTCTTCTTTCAAAGTCTGACCTGGCCCTAAGCTTTTTTTTCTTTTTTTGTTTTTTTTGTTGGGAAACTTTTAATGACCACTTCTATTCCACTAGGGGTTATAGGTCTGCTTAAATTGCTTATCTGATCATGATTTTACTTTGTTAAGTGCTATGTATCAAGAAAATTATCCAGCTTCCCTTTGTTGTGAGATTTGGACTTGGCAACTGCGATGCTAGGCTGCTGGTTCATCCCTCTGGGTACTTGTCAACATCTTATTCCATCACCGCCCCATCCCTACATCAGCTCAGTCACCTGGAGATGCTGAAGCATTTATGATGATGCATGGCCAAACTTAAGCTAGGTACCTGAAGCCCTAATTTCTTCCTCATCAGAAAAGATGGTTCAGTTATGAGGCCACCCTCCAGCAAGTCACTGCAAAAGTGTTTGGATTGGTTTAATAAACATTAAAATAAAGTGTCTTAAAAATATCTATTTCATTTCTATTTTTTCAATTTAGTACAGTAGAGGTTTTTAAAATATGTCCTTATGATTCTTCTCAGTGTCTGTTGTTACAACCCCTTTTATATCTAGTTCTGTTAATTTGGATCTCTGCCTTTTAGTTAATTTGGATAAGCATTTGTTAATCTTAGTGATTTTCATAAAGAATCAATTGTGTTTCACTTAGGTTCTGTTTGGGTTTTGTTTGCTTCTATCTTAATTTATTTCAACCTTGAATTTGATGATTTCTTGTAGTCTGTTCCTTTTTGTTGTGACTTCTGTTTTAAAGCTTTCAGGTGTGTTGTTAAGTTACTAGTATGGGATCTTGTAATGAGTCTTTTTCTCTGTTCCACCAGCCAGCTCCCAAATAATGACACAGAGACTTCATATTGATTATGAAAGCTCAGCCTTAGCGTAGGCTTATTTCTAACTAGCTCTTACAACTTACATTAACCCGTATTTTTTACTCTATGTTCTTCCATGCACTTGCTACCATCTCTGTTCTGCCTATCCTGCTTCTTCTGCCTCTGACTGACAACTCTACCTTTTTTCTTCCCAGAGTTTTCTCTGTCCAAAAGTTCTGCTATATGTCCTGTCTAGCTATTGGCCATTTAGATTTTTATTAAACCAATTACAGTGACACATCTTTACACAGTATAAAGGAGTATTCCACAACAGGATCTCTACAATTTTTTTATGTAGGCACTTGCTTACATAAGGGCTATGAATTTGCCTCTTAGAATAGTCTTTATTATGTCCCAAAGGTTTGGGTATGTTATGCATTCCTTTTCATTTAAATTCTAGAAAGTCTTAATTTCTCTCAGTCCATTTTTCATTCATAGAAAATTGTTCAATTTCCATTAGTTTGTAGCTTTCTGTTGCTTCTATTGTTGATATCCAGGTTTAATCCGTGGTGGTCAGATAGGATGCAGGGTGTTATTTCAATTTTCTTGTATCTGTTGAGACTTACTTGGTGTCTAATATTCTGCAAATATCTTTTAGGTTCATTTGGTTTATAACATCAGTTAGCTCCAGCATTTCTCTGTTTGGTTTTCCTCTGGATGACCTGTCTGTTGGTGAAATTGGGATATTGAAGTCTTACAATCTCAGTGTGTGAGAATCAATATGTGATTTAAGCTGTAGTAGTGTTTCTTTTATAAACTTGGGTACCCTAGTGTTTGATACATAGGTGTTAAGAATTGTCATGTCTTCTTAGTGGATTTTTCATTTGATGGGTATGTAGTTTCCATCCCCATCTCCTTTGATTTGTTTTTGTTTGAAATCTATTTTTGTTAGCTATTGAAATGGCTACACCAGCTTGCTTCAGTCCATTTGCTTGTAATATTTTTCCAACCCTTTACCTTGAGGTATGTTGAGATGTGATCCTTGGATGTGGCAGAAGGATAGATCCTATTTTTGCATTCATTATGTTAGTCTGTGTCTTTTTATTGGGATTGAGACCATTGATGCTGAGAAATGTCAATGAGCAGTCATTGTTGATTTCTGTTATTTTGTTGCTGTTGTTGTTGTGATGGTGGTTGGGTGTGTGTGTGTGTGTGTGTGTGTGTGTGTGTGTGTGTGTGTGTGTGTGATTTTACATTTTTTGATTTGCTGGTCCAGTATTATTTATTCCCTGTGTCTTCTTGGGTGTGGTTAATTTTTTTAGGTTGGGATTTTCCTTCTAGCATCTTCTGTAGGGCTGGATTTGTAAATTGATACTGCTTAAATTTGGTTTTATCATGGAATGTCTTTTTTCCTCTATCTATTATAATTTAAAATTTGTCTGGGTATAATAGTATTGGCTGGCAACTGTGGTCTCTTAGAGTCTGTAGAATAGAGTTTGTAGAGCCCTTCTGGCTCTTAAGGTCTCTAGTAAGAAGTCAGGTCTAATGGTAAATGAGACAAAACAGCAGCCTACAGAATGGGAAAAGACTTAATGTATCAGGCTTTATTGGCTCCCCATGGGAGGTCTTACCCTTTCTGAGGAGTGGATAGGGAGTGGGTTGGAGGGAGGTGGTAGGGGGTGGGAGAGGGAAGAAGGGAGGGAGGGAAAGCTGTTGTTGGTATGTAAAATGAATAAAATAATAATAATAATAAAAGAAGTCAAGTCTAATTTAATAGGTCTGTCTTTATATGTTACTTGGTCTTTTTTCCCTCACAGTTTTAATAATATTTTTTGTTCTGTATGTTTAATGCTTTGATTATTATATGCAGAGGAGACTTTCTTTTCTGTGTAATCTATTTGGTGTTCTGTATGCTTCCTGTACTTTGATAAACATTCACTTCTTTTGAGTTAGGGACATTTTCTTTTTGATTTTGTTGAAAATATTTTCTGGACCTTTGACCTGGGCTGCTTCTCCTTCCTCTATTCCTATCATTCTTAGATTCAGTCTTTTCATTGTGTCCCCACCCAGCTAAGCTTCCAACTTGTGAAAAGGAATTAAGGAAGAGCTTAGAGCCAGGTATAGTGTTGCACACCTTTAATCCTAGAAAGCAGAGGCAGGTAGATCTCTGCATTCAAGGCCAACCTGGTCATGGTAATGTAAAGGCAAAGAAAAGGTTTAGCTTCCAGGTGTCTAAGAGACAAAGAAAGTATCTTTTGTAAGATTTGACCATGGAGTTATCCAAGAAAAGAAAGGCTTGAAAGATAGAGATGCCAATGACTTTCTTGGAGGATTGGACTGTGTTTTTAGGGGTCTCCTTTGTGGTTTGAGGCAGTGGTTGTGGACAAGGCCTCTAGCTCATGGAGGTAAAGCTGAAGACAGGGAGTGGATCCCCATCACTAAGCTTTCCATAGTCAGAAAGGATTAGTCTTCTAAAACAATCTTAGATAATGGCTTGAGTCCATCATACATTTTCCCATATTCTGGTCTCTCTAAACCTTGATGACTTCAACTGTCTTCCAGATCACCACTCTGTAGTTCTCAATACACCTCAGACCTGATAACCTCCTCAAGTACAGCGTATTTTCTTATTCATAATTCTGCCTCTTATCAAAAAATAAACGTCATTTGTGCATAAATTTTCAAGTCGGCTAATGTGCACTCACAAGTGTCATCATGAGCAGTGTCTCACCTCCTCCTTTTTATGCTAATGTCTTTTTATTAATGCAGATGATTAAATCTACCAATTGTTCAAACTTAAGGTGGCTGCCCCTGCCCATGTGATCATCTATACTGTGGTGGTATCCAATTTCAAGACAACCAGCACTACAGAATTAAGACACAGGGATACTGCAGACAGGATGGCATGAACCTTTGACCTCAGCTCTTAGAGGAAGAGGCAGGAGGATCTCTGGGGAGTCAAGGCCAGCCTGGTCTACAGAGTGAGTGCCAGAACAGCCAGAAAGGAAGGAAGGAAGGAAGGAAGGAAGGAAGGAAGGAAGGAAGGAAGGAAGGAAAAGAAAAGAAGGAAGGAAGGAAGGAAAAGAAAGAAAAGAAGGAAGGAAGGAAAGAGAAAGAAAGAAAAAAGAAAGAAAGAAAGAAAGAAAGAAAGAAAGAAAGAAAGAAAGAAAGAAAGAAAGGAAAAAAACAAACACCCACAGAGATACTGACAAGTCTTAGTTATTGGTCTTCTCAACATCATTATGAAGGTTGAGTCTCAAGAAGATGGTATGTATTTCCTCATAACCGCTTTACATTAAGACCTTACATTGCTTATTCAAATATTTGTTCTAGTCTTGCCAATTACAAAATAATTTTCTAAGCTGAGCAGGGGTGGCGCGTATCTTTAATCCCAGCACTCAGGAGGCAAAGGCTGGTGAATCTCTGGGTCCAAGGCCAGCCTGGTCTACAGAGTGAGTTCCAGGACAGCCAGGGCTACACAAAGAATGTATAGAAAACACAAAAACCATCAAACAACAACAAAAGCAAAAGCAAAACCAGAGAAGATGGGGGTTAAATGAGACTTGTGAATTTCCTTTTCTTTTCATACCATGTGTTTTCCTGAGGCTGGAGTAGGACGTGCCGCTCTCCCAACTTTACTACAATTGTTAAGTTTTCTTAGAGCAACCATATTTCTATAAGACATGACTCATTTGTAGTCGTTCGGATTCTGTGGACTTTGTGTTTTTCCTTTTTTTGTTGTTGTTTTTTGTTTTTCAAGACAGGGTTTCTCTGTAGCTTTGAAGCTTGTCCTGGAACTAGCTCTTGTAGACCAGGCTGGCCTCGAACTCACAGAGATCCGCCTACCTCTGCCCCCCTAGTGCTGAATTAAAGTTATGCGCCACCACTGCCTGCCTTGGATTCTGTGGACTTTTGTTTAACTGAAAATGCAGTCACTCGTGTGTTTTCAGTTCCTAAGGGCTAGAAGTTCAGGTAGGCACCACTGAGCCCAAACGCAGAGTCCACTCCCAAAAGCCTATCAGTCTGGTCTGTTGTCCATGGCTTTAGAAAGTCTGAGCTTTTAAAAAGGGTTAAAAAAAATGATTCGCTAGTTAAAAAAGACTTGCTATTCTTGCAGAGGACCCAAGTTCAATTCTCAGCACCCACAACAGGCCACTCACGATAGCCTGTAACTCCAACTCCTAGGGCTCTGATACCCTATTCTGGATTCCATGTACATGTGAAAACACACAGTGAACACACACACGGTCACATCACATACACATTTAAATATAATTGTTTAAAAAATCATTTCTTAAAATTCTAGAGCCCATTAGAGAACCTTGTGTATTCTTGATGAATTCTGTTCTTCTGCCTCTCCTTCTTCATTGCAACTCCACGTATGAATTCCCTGTGAGACACATAATGCAACTATGACATTTTTTCTCTCCATGGTGTCTGTCTTCCTAACATCTTAGCTGTTTCTCACTTTCAGCATTCTCTCTCTGGTAATCATTAACTCTGCAGTCTTACAGTCACAGACAATAGACAGAGACAAGGAGGCCTGGATTCCTTTTACTCATAATGTGGCCACAGAGAAGCTATGATAACCTCTGAGCTCTAACTTTCTCCTTCGGAAACTGAAGTTAATATTCTGCTACCTACTCACCTAACTGGTGGTTTGGCATTTTGGAGATCACATTAGCTATGGAAAAAAAACAGGATTTAAATTAAGTCCGTCTAACTCTTTATTCTCTACAAAATCCCAATGTACCTGTTCGTGTATTGAAATTCAGTATAAGTCATTTTCTATAGACTCCTTGTTCATGGAGTGTCCAAGCGAAGAAGTTTCAAAGTTTCAAGAATCCAAATCAAAACTATGTATTGCCCCCTACGCACAGACACACAAACACACACACATACACACACACACACACACACACACACACACACACACACACACCAGGGAAGAAAGGCAATTGATTACCAGTCTGGCAACCATAACTACTGTCTTTATTGTGTACCATCTTCTGAGCCCACCAGATGCCAGCAGACAGATACAAAGCCATGGTCACACGGATGTCTCTGGTTAGCCTTGGTGTGTGTCACAAAACAGACACGAACCCTTGAGAGAAAGGTACAGGAGTGGGGGAAGATCGATAGTGGTCTTAGGGGGGTAGGAGGCTAGAGTGGTCAGTATGCAAAGCGTACATGTGTGAAATTATAAAAGTAGTGATAAAAAAGCAATTAAAATTCAACTCAGATACAGTCAGAGTTCTCAAAAAGCAATACTGGAAGCTACAGCTTTTGGGATGGTGCTTTCAAATCTCTTCCCTAGAATTTATTATTTTTTTAGGTAAACTCCTCTAGGATATAAAGAACCAGGTGTGAGAACATGAAAAATGTTAGATACATTTTGTGAATCTTTTTAGGAACATGAAATTGGATGAATATATTATGTGTTTAAACATATTGAGCAGAGATAATAAATACATAGGAAACAAAACAAACTAAAAAGACAATTACTGACCTTGAGAAAAGCAAAGTTGCACATATGGATCTCATGGATTCTGCTTCCTAAAAGCATATTCAAAATTACAATAATATAAGCAATGAAATTTGACCTAATAAAAGCTACAACATAATTTTATTAATAAGATGAGAAACAAAAATATGCATGACAGTATATGTGCTGTATTGCTAGAGGTAGGGGATAAAATGCAGCTCTCACTGAATCAACCCTCCCCTTTAGAGTACCTCAGTGACATTTCTTTACTATTACGATAAAAACTAATCTTTAACTGGTCTTCAAGATTCCTCGGTGTCATATCTGAATATCATATCTATCATGTGCCCATGATGTACAGTCACAATGGATTGCTCTCAGTAATTTGAGTCTACAGGTCTTCACCATGCGTCCCTAACCCATGATGCTCTCACAGCTTCCAGAACTCTCCTCCAGTATGTAGTGTCACACTAATCACACCAGCGCTGCTTTCACACTTATTTAATTAGTTTTTACTCATTCTTTAGGTGTGAAGCCTCAGAATGCTGTATGCATCATCCTTTATGTCACCAGCAGTGCCTGAAATTAAAATTTTATTTGTAAAATTATCTGAATAAAGTCTGTTTCCCTTCTTTTCTGAAGATTTATATTTAGTATTTTTACTTACGTGTAGGGGGTATATGTCTGTACGTTCATGTCACATAAATACAGATGCCCACGATGGCCAGGAGAGGGTATCAGAGGCCCTGGAGCAGGGTTACAGACATCCATGAACAGTCTGACATGGATGCTGGGAAATGAACTCTGTAGGAGTCTGCTGCAAAAGCAGTTAAGTGTGCTTCACTGCTAAGCCATCTCTCCAGCCCCTCTTTTCTTGGCTATAAGTTCAATGTGAGCAGGAAATACATTTCTACCCAAGTTATTTATTTACTCAGTGAATGAATGAATAGCATGCTTACTGAAACAAAACAGAAAAACAAAAAGTAAAGACCTTAGAGAATAGAAAACATTTTTGTATACAGCAGCAATTCCAGAAAAGGTGGCTGCCTGGTATCACAGGGACTACCTATGCTATAGGTATATAGAATGGGGGGGGGTGTCCTGTAGATCCAATAGGAACAGCCTGTTCTGAAACAACAAGTTAAGAAACACCAATGATGCTTACTATACCAGCACACATACCCCAAATTAACCACATGAAAATAAACAAATTTGCATGAGATTTGGAATTAAGCCCCTAATGGCACACTTTCAACAGTGTCATTAGAAATGCATCCAGTTTTTACCATATTTTAGGTGGCTTACCCTTAATCCTCTCCTATTTCTAGCTGATCTTTAAAAAAAAAAAGCATCGTGCTGAGAACAGACACTGAGAAGGGTGATAAAAACACAAAGCTTACTGAACAAGTAGTCTTCCATTTCCTTCTGAGTGAAAAGCATGCTCACAACACTCCTAGCCATCCGCAGGCCAGATGACGCATCTGTTTCTTAATTAAACAGACTGAACATCGCTTCATTAGAATTGGACACTCTCCAATCTTTTAAAGACTTTCTACCATCCTGCAGTTTATCTATTTCAAAAAAAAAAAAAACTCAAAGACGATGTCTCATTTTTCACTTTTTAACTAAAAGAGGAGGTTCTAGTATGCTGATACATTTATTTTCATTACACATTTTAAACCAGATGCTATTTCCAGGGGGAAAGATGATTTATGGTTTAATTTAACTAACTTTGCATATTTAGCCGCTATCGTGTCTTCTCTTTGTAAATGAGTATCAGAAACAAGGTTATCAATAAGATGGATAAAACTCCTTGCATTCTACAGTGGGTACTGACTGAGAAGGAAGGCTTAAGGCAGGAAAGGTTCCATCTGTATATACAAGGGAGGAGCTCGGGCTCCAAGAACAGCATCCTGAAACTGAGCTATTATCAGAGGATGCCCAGGACCAGGAAGCCTTGAGTAGCAGAGTCAGTGCATCCAGAAACCCTTCTGTAGAGAACAGTAGCAGCAACACAGTGGACCGCAAAGTCCTCAGGTTGTGACAGTTATCCGGCCTCTGTGGGAATGGATCATCACTGGATGATGGATTCATCAGTCATCAATGGATCTGGAGGAAACAACATCTGTCTGAACAGAGAAGCTTGGTATCTCACTGAACAAAACCTGGAGCCCTCTCTAGTAGCCATGCATTTAAGTACACTAACCTCACACGCCAATTTTAGTTAGCAGGTGTGTAAATATGGTTTTCATAGCTTTTTGTAATTTTAAGGGCTATAAGAAATACTTTGGGGGGAGCGGGCAGTGGTGGTGCATGCCTTTAATTCCAGCGTCTGGGAGGCAGAGACAGGTGAATCTCTGGTCTACAGAGCAAGTTCCAGGACAGGGTCTAAAGCTACAGAGAAACCCTGTCTCAAAAAACCAAAAAAATAAACAAATAAATAAAAATACTTTGCGGGGAGTGGAGTTGAAGAGATGGCTCTGCAGTTAGGAGTGCTTGCTACTCTTGCAGAGGACTCAGATTTCCACACTGGATAGCATACAACATCCTGGAACTTCAGTTCCAAGGAAATAGTTGCTCTTTTCCAGCCTCCACAGGCATTTGACACACATGTGGTACATTTCACACATGTGAAAAACACTAATACTCATAAAGTAAAACTACATAGAATCAGAAATATTGAAGAGGATGTGTGTGACTTGACAAGGTACTGCTAATGGCAGTTGTCTATGGTTCATGTGTATGTGTCAAAGACTGAAGCCAGTCCTGCCTGGCCATTTGCTCAATGTTCAAGTGAGGGACTCTGGCAGCTGCCCACCTCAGGATCACTTTTTTGATGTATTGGGAGTAGATCACAAAAGAGCAACAGAGTGACCATCCGCTACTGCATGTGGTACTCTGTTAGTTCTGTAGTTTACCTGAACCTGGATCATAATTTAGTGTTCAATCCTGTCCAGTGAGTGGTGGATACTCACATCTAAGTAAACCTCTTTTCATTTTGTTTTTAGTCATGGCTCTAAAAGACAAGTCTACCTGTGTATCTTGACTGTCCTGTTCTTGAGGTGTCTGTGAGTGAATAATACAGGCATGAGATGCCTTAGTCCATGAACACCTTGGCCAATAGTGACAATGAAGTCCATTGCTGGGGACTGCTTGTGGGATAATGCTTGTACACCGTAAAGATTTGTCACACTGATTGGCCAATAACCAGGCAGGAAGTATAGGCAGGGTGACTAGACTAGGAGAATTCTGGGAAGAGGAAAGGCAGAGATGAAGTCACCAGCCAGATACAAGGAAGCAAGATGAAAATGCCTTACTAAGAAAAGGTACCAAGCCATGTGAATAAACATAGACAAGAATTGTGTATGAGTTAATTTAAGTTGGAAGAGCTAGTTAATAATAAGCCTGAACTAAGAGGCCAAACAGTTTATAATTAATATAAGCCTCTGTGTGTTTCTTTGGGACTGAATGAATAACTTTGGGACTGGGCTGGACCAAAACTTTTGTCTACAACTGGCACCTAACATTCAGCAACTACATCCACATAAAACCTGAGAGAGCTTGGGAAGGGATCCTAGACACAAAAGAACAGAGTCAAGCACAGCTCTTGATGGCTTCATTGTCTCCAATGGGCTCTGTTTGCCAGAGGCAAGCAGACTCATGGCTTCTTTAAAAGAGGTTTTAAAGCTCAACTTTAGTGACAAAAATCTTACAGCTCTTTTAAAAGTCTCTGCTACCAAACACTTAAATGGTGTTCATGAGCAGCCAGTGGCAAGCTTCTTAGTAGTGGCATGGACCTTGAAACTCCACAGACTTGTGGCAATAAACAAGGCCCCACCAGTACCACTACCATGAAGTTAGACTCTCAGAAAGCTAAGGAATGGGTCAGAGCCAGCCACTAAAGCCACAGCTTTAATCCTAGCCATGATGCTTAGCAGATTAAAGACTTGTGTGCTCAGAAAAAAAAAAAAAAGAAAAAAAGATGTACAGTAAAGACAGATTCAGATGGGAAAAAAACCTCTAAGCTGTTTACAATGTTTTTAAAAATATATGTAGGCTTGCAAGAGAAAAGCAAAAGGACAGAAAAAGTCCTTTAAAAAAGAAATGGAGTAGCCAAGCATGGTGGCACACACCTTTAATCCCAACACTTGGAAGGCAGAGGCAGGTGGATCTCTGGGAGTTCAAAGTGAGCCTGGTCTACAGGGTAAGTTCCAGAACAGCCAAAGATACACAGATAAACCCTGTCTCAAAAAACCAAAAAATTAAAAAATAAAAATAAAATAAATAGAGTTTAAAAAAAAGTCACATAAAGATGAAAAATACACACAGAGTCTGGATACTGTATGTTATTGTGATATCTTTAAATTGTTTGACTGCTGAGGAAGGAGCAACAGCTGCTAAAATACATTTGTTTATAAATGCTGCTGTATATATTTTGAAAATGCCTTGACTTCAAAACTTAAGTCAAAAGATATGTTACTTTGGAAAAAGAGGTTCTGCTTTTATTTCCACAAGAAATGAGAGACTGTAGATTCATTCTTGGTTAAGAAAGATCAGGTTTGATCAAGGAAGAACCCCTGAAAAATTTCTGATAGGAGTAGATGGCCTAGATGATCCAATGTCTCAGAGCACCTCTGTTGCAGTTTCTTACAAGTTCTGCATCCAGAACAGCTTCAAGGCTGCTAGCTGAGATGATCCAGCCTCACAGGATACTAGGGTCAGGATTTGACATAATCCAAAATTTTCTTAGGATCCCTCAAAGATTACCGGTACCCGCAATCAGCTAGAAGTAGCCTAGAATGTTATACCCACATTCCAAAAAAATGGATTATGGATGTTTGTCTTTGTTTACATATTGGTTACAAGCTGTTATGAACAATTATCAGGAAAAAGCTAAAAAAAAAAAAAGTAGATTAGATTCAGGATTCTTGTTTTGAAAAGAAAAAAGGAGAAATGCCATAGGATAATGCTCTTCTACAATGTAAAGATTTGTCACTCACACTGGTTTAGTAAAACACCGATTGGCCGTAGCCAGGCAGGAAGTATAGGTATGTTGACCAGACTAGGAGAATTCTGGGAAGAGAAAAGGCAGAGATGCAGTCACAAGCCTAATGCAAGGAAATAAGATGGGTTTGCCTTACTGAGAAAAGGTACCAAGTCACATTGTTAAACACAGACAAGAATTATAGGTTAATTTAAATCATAAGAGCTAGTTAATAATAAGCCTGAGCTAATATGCCACAGTTTATAATTAATATAAACCTCTGTGTGTTTCTTTGGGACTGAACAGCTGTGGGACTGGGTGGGGCAGAAACTTCTAAGGGGTCAAGAATATAACAAGAAAATCCATAGAATCAACAACCCTGGGATCACGGGGGCTCACAGAAACTGAATCAGCAACCAGGAGTCTGCATGAGACTGACCTAGGCCCTTTTACATTTATGTGACAGTTGTATAGTTTGGTCTTCTTGTGAGTCTCCTAACAGTGGGAGCAGAGGGTGTCTCTTGACTCTTTTGCTGATTTTTAGGACCCTAATTCTCATATTGGGTCACCTTGCCCAGCCTTAAAACAAGGGGAGGAGCTTAGTTTTACTTGCTATGCCAGGTTTTGTTGATACCCATGGGAGGCCTGCCCTTTACAGAATAGAAATGGAGGAGGAGAGGATGGGGTGGGGGTGGGGGTGTGAAGGGGGGACGGGGGAGGGACTGGGAGGAGAGGAGGGAGGGGAAACTGCAGTCAGTATGTAAAATAAATAAATAATTTTTTAAAATTTCAAAAAATATATAAAATCCTTATTAAGAATAAAAGAAAGAAAGGAAGGAGAGAAGGAGGGAGAGTGGGAGGGAAGAAAGAAAAGAAAAAAATAATGACACAACCTGAAAGGTGCCAATATAAATTCTGGTCATTTCAGATTAGAGAAAATAATTAGCATAGCAAATGAGAAAAAGAAAACTTAGACCAAGAAAAGTATGAACATTTGAAAATTAGAGGTTAAATCCTTCCATCTTGAAGAGAAACTTAAGACATAGGATATAAAAAAAAGAAGTGAAACAATGGGCTATTTTAGGACAGGCTGTGTACAGGGAGGAGAAACAAGATGTTCTAGGGGAGGTGAAACATTCCATCCTGCAGAGAAGTTCCTGAAGACACCAAGTAAACAATTCAAAGTAGCTTCAGGAAGTCCCTGAAACTGACCAGATTTACTATGCCCTTCCTTCCCCAAGAGTATATAAGCAGTACAACTTAGAGATACTCAGACAAGCCAAGCTGTAAAGAAGACTGAGACAAGTTAAGCAACCTGAAGGCAGCAAAGACCAGACCAACTGCCCAGAAGGAGCAGAGACCAGCTTACTGCCTGGAAGATGATCAGACCAACTGAGCTGTCTGATACTAACATTCTCCAGCCTACTAAGTTTTCTGCAGTTTGTGCAGTATGGTGCAGGTTCCCAGCTTCTGTGAGCAGTCACCCATGCTGGAGTAGGCTTTGGTGATGTGGCTGCTTTGACTCATTTCTGCCCCTGTGAGTAATCCTTCAGTCATATTCCTGTAAGCAACCCCAATAAAAGTCATTGGTTTACCAAATTGGTCTTTGGTGATAGCCTTATTTTATTTTGTTGTTGGTTTCCTATCTGGGTTGAGTAGACATTCGGTCATGTCTCCCCAGGAATAGAGCCATACAGCAGGAGATGGGAGAAAGAATCAACCAAAATGAAATGGGTATGAAAATTCTATATGGAAACCTATTACACTGTTTGCTCATTTTAAAAAATAAATGTAACAGCCTGCAGCAGCATGGATCATGGACTTCATGACTGCAGTTTCATAGGTGCAAATGAAAGACATTGAAGGCTTCTGTGTCAACCCCACCACACACACACACACACAAAAAAAAAAAAAGAAAGAAAGAAAGAAAGAAAATAAACAGTCAAGACAGGAAGCCATTGAAGAGAGGCCTTAAAAATTGTGATAAACATGCTGAGGTGTATGTAGCTCTTCACAATTGATGGCTTCTGGCAGGGGAATTGGAAAGGGCACAGTTATCTTTACAGGGTTGTCCACTGGGAGTTTGACCATGATCCAATGAGTATATGGGCAACACAAATTGGACTTCTTTCCTTTTGGGGGGGCACAAGGGTGGAAGGGTGGACCTCAGAGGAATGGGAAGCAAGTATGATCAGGATACATTGTACATTTCATTGTATGAAATTCCCAAATAACAAAAATATTATGTTTGAAAAAATAAAGATAATTTTTTAAATTTAATTTTATTTTGTGTGTTTAAGTGTTCTACCTGCATTTATAAAAGTATACAATGTGTATGCCTCACGCCAATGGAGGCCAGAAACAGGTATCAGGTCCCCTGGAACTAGAGTTACAGATGGTCATGAGCTACCATGTTATGGGAATGATACTCAGATCCAGCCACAAGTTTTTAAAAAAGTGTGTGTGTGTGTGTGTGTGTGTGTGTGTGTGTGTGTAATTTATGTTAAATTGTTGCTGAAATCTCCATGGGTATCACATTCTTGCCACATTTACCCATGGGGCAGGAGAAGGAACACTCACACACACACACACACACACACACACAAATACACATGCCTATGCAAAAACATATGTATACACATACATACAGATTAAAATATGTAGAACACACACACAAATCTATACAAACGCATACATATACACACATACAGATATGCAGACACATATACACATCATAGGCTATATAAGAATAGCATCTTCTGTAGATATATAAAAGGGTAAGTAGTGGTCAGGAAATCAGTTCTGTTAGTTACTATTTGTACTAGACTTCTATTTTTTTGTTTTTTGTTTGTTTGTTTTATAAGTCAGGGTTTCTCTTTGTATCCCTGACTGTCCTAGAATTCACTCTGTAGACCAGGCTGGCCTCAAACTCAGAGATCTGCCTGTCCCTGCCTCCTGAGTGCTGGGATTAAAAATGTGTGACACCACTTCCTGGCTAGACTTCTAATTTTTAATGAATAAAGAAACAACATGAAATTCATTCCTGAATTTTCAGTTATAAAAAACTATTAATTATGCTATCTTTTCAATCACAAAATCTCTCTATTAAGTACTACCCCCAAAAAATGTAGGTTTTATTTTTATTAATTCTGTGAAGTAATATAAATTCACTAAGTAGTAAAACAGTAAACCATTATCACGTCCAGAGGAAAATTCTGAAAGTTTTTAAAGCCTCTTTAATCCCATTCAACTGTGCCTTTAAGGAAGAAAAAAACTGCCATATATTATTCAAAATCCAAAGTAACATTGAGACTTACAGTAGTAGGTATTTATAAGATTACAACTGAATGCAATAGGTTTTCCTCCTAATGAGTGTGAAGCCATTGAGTGTTGCCTGAGGTTTCTGTCCCACCAGGTCCCACAGCCATTTAGTCCCAAGTAAACACACAGAGGTCTACATTAATCATAAACTGATTGGCCTATTAGCTCAGGCTTCTTATTAACTCTTACAACTTATAGTAGCCCATAATTCTTGTCTGTATTAGCCAGGTGGCTTGGTACCTTTTTCGGCGAGGCAGCCACATCTTGCTTGCTCTGTGTCTGGGTGACGACTGCAGACTGAGCCTTTCCTCTTCCCAGAATTCTCTTGTTCTCATTGCCCCGCCTCTACTTCCTGCCCGGTCATTCTGCCTATACTTTCTGCCTGGCTACTGGCCAATCAGCATTTTATTAAACAAGTACAAGAAACAAATCTTTACAGGGTAAGATTGTTGTCCCACAGCAATTGAGCAGGGCCAGAAGATAGAAGAATAAAGAGACATTTGCCCCTCAGCAGGCAAAGAAAGCATTGGGCTCACCATTAAAAACAAAAAAACAAACAAAAAAAAAACACTCTCCCTGGATTTTTACTTGGCAAACCTATACATAGTCATGCAGGAAAGCACGTATATGGATGGGTACATGTCTGAGCATGCTTCAGTTTAAGGTCAGAGTTAAAAAGGGGGATATAGTTGACACATTTCTGGACACACTGAACTCAGGGATCAAAAAAAGAGAAGATAGGCAGATACTATGAGTGGTTAATTTTAGACAAACCTGGGATACATAGAAAGACCTTGTCTACAAAAACAGAAAAGACAAAGAAAGAAGAAAGCACTTCTGAGTGTCCTCAGAGCAAGGTCATAAGATGCAAGCTGGGATGGAAAGGTTGTAGATGTGTGGGTGTGTTCAGTTCAGAATTGTAGTGAGCAAGGTTGCTCTTGGTGCTTGAAAGAATAAATCAAAGAGGTTCAGCCACCTTCGCTAGTCTTTTATAAGTTTCTCCAAAATATTTTAGCTGAAACAAAAACATGGGCATGGTTTGTAGTCCAGTACATAGCTATAATCCCAGCACTTGGGTGACAGAGACAAAAGTACAAGAAGTTGAAGGCCAGTCTGGGTTATGTAGAAAGTTCTAGAACAACTGCATAGCACAACTAAGAAAAAAGAAAGGAAGGAAGGAAGAATAAAAGAAAGAAGGAATGGTTTAAAAGTGTTTGCTACCTGCCTCATTAGCAGCCAGTGTTCATGATGCTGGAGACGTGAGACACAGCCCAAGCATTTCGCTTGCTTGTGAAGAGTTACTCTCCCTGCCCATACTTCACTGCCTTTGCTCTATGTATCAAGTTCCTGGTCAGCCAGAGCTCTATAGTGAGACCCTGTTTAATAACAGAATAAATACTGAATACCTCCTGTTCTGAACAGTCTGAACTGTATCACAAAGACACGAGCGCTAGAGGTTTGGCCGTCAGTCCATGGCAAGTGACAGAACCTTTGGGAGGTGGGGGTCTCGTAAAAAGGAGCTTAGGTCTTGGACTCTTGTCCCTGCAGGGGCTTAAGAGCCAGGTCACTTCCCGTCTCTTTTGCTTACTCAATTTCATGTCATGAACTGAATGTTTTCTTGCACCACATACTCCTGCCATCATGTCCCAAGCCACTGCAGGGCCAAGGGACCGTGCACTGAAATCCCTGAAAACTTTTCTCCTTTTAAGTTAATTATGCTAAATATTTTGTCATGGTGGTTAAAATGAAGGCTTCAATATTACTAACTCTAGTTTGTCCCATAAAAACTTTTTAAATTTCCAAATACTAAGCTGGGCTGGAGAGATGGCTCAGCAGTTAAGAAAGAGCACTTGTTTGCTCTTCCAAAGGTCCCGTGTTCAATTCCCAGCAACCACATGGTGGCTCACAACCATCTGTAATGAGGTCTGGTGCCCTCTTGAGGAAGAGACCTGGTCAGTCATTCTCACCAACTCAGACCATGAAACCCAATATGGAAGAGTTCAACAGAACCGCCATATACAGGCTGACCAAGCATGCTTCCGCAGCAAAAATAAAAGCTTAGAAAGACTTGCCTGGTACCACCATATTTTATGACCAATAAAAAGTGATACTTCAAGTATGAATAGATCTCCTTTGAATAAATCATACTCATTAAAGGATAAAATATTTCATACAAATAAAGTTTTTAGGCTAAAGTATGGGATGAAGTAATTCTCAGCTATGACTATTTTTAAAGGGGTATATTTCTGCAAACACCTTGGGTTTTATTTCAGCAAAGAATAACACACACTAATATGAACAGACCACTGCCAACTCATTATTCCCATCCTTATTAAAGCAAATAGCCACACACAAGCTAACCTGGAGCACTGTAAGTAATGAGAGTGTTAAACCAAGCCCAATGCATAATTCATGGAGCCTAATTCCTCCAGTTACTTGGCAGTTCTCTCACAGTCAGCTGAAACAATGCAGAATGATTACAAAGATGCATCGCCTCCGCTGCTAGGGTGTATGCCTGATCTATTAAACCCGCTCATTTATTTAAATCATCATCATCTGTGGCTACTTTGCATTCTCAGTGCTAGCATCTCTAAGACAATGTAATGCAAATGTACCTGGTTGGAGTTCTGAAATGAGACAGTGTCCACACAATGTCTGCTTCACACAGAAAGCTGATTTCGAGGTGAACTAGAGCTCCAGGGTATGAGGGCATACCCTGTGACGCTCAGAGATGTGAAGCCACATTCCTCGCTCTTCATCTTGACAACGTGAAGGAGCCTAGCGTCAACGAGATGATCCTGGTAGTTAAGAAAGCTGAGAGATGGTTCTATTTCTGGATCTTCCATTGACTCGATTTGACCTAAGCCAAACTTGTCTAGACTTTCCTCTCTAACTCTATCACATGAGTTGAGGACCAGCATAACTATGAGACTCTTCCAGTTCTCACATTCAGCCATCTGCATTATCACCAAACCACTCAAGCTTCCGGCCACAGTCCGCTCAACTGCAAGAATAAACTTTGCAGAGATTTTCTTAAATAATAATTTGATGTAAAGGTTTTGTAAACCTAAATTAATTAATTAAAATATAAAAGGGAATCAACCTTTGCCCAAAGGCTGATGCCACCAGTGGCAATAATGGAACAACAGAATGGGTATAGGCTATGATGTCATTAATAAACCACCAGTTTAGTTAAGCCCACAGACTACTTTCCTTCTCACTTGCTAGTGAGATAATTCTCTTTTTGTTTGACTTAGTTAAGTTAGGGCTTCTGTTACTTGCAGGCCAAAGAATACTACCTGGTACATGTTGTTATTTATTTGTAAAGTCCATCTATTACATGATTTTACATGTGCATATAAATTTAACTTTTAAAATTACCTGTACAGCAAAACTTTTATAAGTAACAGGAAACCTGTGGAGAGTTCAGCCATATGCAATATTAAACAAGCACATAGTGGCTCATTCTAGGCACACAATACAGTGGGCAGGTATTTCTATTTGATTTTCCTGGGTTTTTTATTTGTTTAATTATTTACAAACCAAAAGATTAAACATTAAAGGCCCTTTAGGAATAAAACTTTTCTGCCAGGCCATCACTTTACCGAAGTAGAAGAGGAAAGTAAAGCCTTGTTTGCACTTTTGTCAAGGTATTAGCTTCCTAAAACCTATTTCCTTGTTGGCATTACACAAAGGGTCTTGAACTTGAGGTTCTTAGTGCATAAGCTGACTTCGACCTGGGACTGAGATGTGACTCCTCCCCCTCAAGGAGCAGTACTATGCATGTGATCAGGTGAATTACTGAGGGATTTCATCCTAGCTGTAAGAGACGCCTGGTCTAATCCAGGCTGATAATTTCAAAGCACGGAGAACTGGGAAAGGACAAATGCTCAAGAATAAACTGGAAACTCAACAGAGGTATGAAATGCAGCCCAGGGAAGACAGTTTCCAGTGTATGTATGCTGAACATTTTAACTGATTCTTCAGTTATGAGGTCCACAGAAAGGGACCTCAGTAGTCTGGCTTTCCTCAGCGTCTAACACATAGGCCATGCTGCAGTCACTAGGCATCACGACTTTTTGCAATAGTCTTATTCCTCCTGTTTGCACTTGTGAGGGAGGGTTCCATTGCCCCCACACTCCTTCCATCTTTGCTCTCCTCTGCTCCCCACCCCTGCCCGCCCAGTACATGAATTCTCTGTGGTCTTAATAACTGGTAACTGAGGAGTGGCAATTGCTGGCTGAAATAGCCTTAGATTACGGTGCTGCCACTGTGCCAAAGGTAAAACAACAAAGAAAGTTTATCATCTCTGTCCTAAAATAATTCCAAATCTAGTAGTTTAATGCCTCCTCTCATCTTTTCAATAAGACATACCAACAATCCTTGATTTAAAAAAAATAGGCCTCAAAACTCTTAAACATCTGTAGAGTGAAAGAAATTAGTCTCCACTGCTCACATTTCAGCTCTGTGTAGATGAGACTCAGAAAATGAGCTCCCACATCCACAGCTAACTTGTTCTTTAAAAATTAAGATTTTTTTCAACTTATGCTTTACAGCTGTTTAGTGGCTCATGAAATTGATTTTTGAATTATATGTTTGTATATAAGTATACATGTGTTAGACCAAGGTATTAAATTCATTTTTTTACTACTAATATGAATTTTAAAAAGGTTTTAGGGTTCTGGAGATTATATATGTAGGAGGAGGGCCCACTTGTTTGTCCTGGCTGCCCAGAACTGAAATAACCATGCAGATACTGTATCAATTAAATCACTGACTAGCCCATTAGCTCTAACTTCTTATTGGCTAACTTGTACACCTTAATTTAACCCATTTCTATTAATCTGTATATGACCACAAGGTCGTGGCCTACCAGCAAAGACTCGGCATGTCTGACTCTGGCGGCTCTGTGGTATCTCTCTTGACTCTGCTTTCTTCCTCCCAGAATTCAGTTCTGTCTTCCCCACCTACCTATCAACAGGCCAAGGCAGTTTCTTTATTCATTAATGAAAGCAACACAGACAGAAGGACCTCCCACACCTTATATATGATAGACAAGCACTCTACCACCAGACTACACCTTCAGTCCCTTACTACAAACCAAAATGTTTGAAGAGCACTCATCTATTAGTAGGGAATGGAACAAATGTAGAAAATCTACCATATGGACATCTAGCCACACAAAGTACTCTGAGATAATTTTTAGCAAATAAAGTGAGGAAATAAGCTATCTGTTTGTACACACGCTTCATAGTTAACAAAGCAGTGTCAGTTATTCCTGTGGTGGCTCAGCTTGTTCCTTATAACAGAAGGATCCAAAGAACACTCCAATTGTGCATGTTATACTCACTTCCGTTGAACATTTACTATATAATGGATCTCATTTATCCAAGTCTATGGTTGTGAAAAGGGGAATGTATTTATATAAAGAATCTAGAATTGTAAATTATGTGATCTATCTATAGAATATATAAATGTAAAGTGATGTTTCTTGTTAATATAAGTCACACTGGACCTATTTATAATAAGTCTGTTAAGGACAGTAGCTGTCCTTAGACCACACATGGCATAGGCCATTACTTCATAGTGTATAAAAGAGAATACCCTAAAGAAACTAGCAGCCAGTTATGATGGGATATTTGTAAACAACCAGTAAAAGCCTACAAGTGGCAAAATACAGTTCACAAGGAAGACAAACTAGAGTGTGTGTGTGCAATAACTACTTTGCCCGTATCTATCTTGCTGTTTCCTACTGATGTACCCTAGGAAGGTTGGCTCCACTGATAACAGACTGCCTTGAATATTAACCTAGGAACAAAGGGAGCCTTTGCCCTCATCACATTACTGCTCATTATGTTACTGTTTCTCTTACCTGCATTCTCAGATGGTATCATTTGGTCTCTATTCCAATCATCAGCTGACAAGGTTGGTTGTTTGCCATACATCTAGGCTGTGAGTTTAAAGTTATTCAAACAACATATTTCTGAGAAAATCACTTTTTCCTCAAAAATCTAAAAGAAGTCGAAAGGCAAAGAAAAACATACAGAGCTTCCCACAGAGCAGAATAAATCAATTTCACTTTAGTTTCACCTCTTTATCCCCAAACATGGTCATTATACTACTTAGAAATGACATAAGTGGGAGCTGGAAATGCCTGAGGGAGGAGAACCCGGGTGGATGCTCTATTAAATACCATTTTCCTAATCTTAGCTATTTGACAATGGCACTTATGTGTACATTAAAATACTTAATCCAGATGCACTGTGGTACAGAAGACATTATTCATCTCCATTTTTCAAATAAGGAATGGAGGTGCAGAAATATTAAAAACAACTCCAAGACAAACTACAGTCGACCTGATGCTCTTGTTTGCTGCACTGTTCCTCTGTTAACCCCAAATAACTAAAATTTGTTCCAAAAAAAGGGCTGAACTCTAAAGCAAAAATAGACTTTAAGGTGGCTTGTAGCTCAGTCCCTTCTGGGGTCACCTAGGACTGTAATTCTCCACAACACGGCATAGATCTCACGAGTGCTTGCTTTGGTCACAGTTCTCTGCTGCTGTCCCTATTGTTATGGCACAAAGCCAACCAAAACAATGGCCATGCCCAGCTAGAGCAGAGTAAATATTCCATTTGTGCCCATCCTCTCTGAGCAAAGCTAATTTGTGTATCTTAACATAACAGTTAGTTAAATATATTTTTAAATTCTGGATCAAAATTAAGAAATGAGTTTCTGCTTATTCTAACTGTAAAATATAGGTGAATAGTAACCAAAGAGCTGAGCATGGTGGCTCGTCCTGTAATCCCAGCACTTAAGAGACTGAGACACAATGGTAGCCACAAATTCAAGGCCAGCCTGGACTACATAATGAATCAGAGAGTAGCCTAAAAGACCCTGCATCAGAAACAAACAAAAAACAAATATCAGAACAAAGAACTCAAATAAAGCCAGTCTTAAATATTTCTCCCCCTTTGTGTATATGTGTATTTGTTGGAAAAATGTGTAAATGTGAAAGAAATAGTTTTGCCAATAACTCAATCTTCCCCAGTCTCCCATACTCAAGAAATTACTGGAAAAGAGTCTAAGCTATTGAGAAGAAAAGGTCACTTTGGTGAATACAGCATTCGATTTAAAAAAGTAAATTATCGAGCATTTACAATGCACAAGGGTATGCCTGCCACAACCACCTGATGTAGTTATTTGGGAAAAATTTCAGAGTCCTGGTGATCTAGACTCCCTAACAAATGAGCAACAACTATTTCTTCATATCTCATCTTTTTTCCCCCTTCTACATTATTTCCCCTTAAGTTAAGCCATAAATCTGACTAACAACTAAAGTTGGAATCACTCGTGTCCACATATTGTCACAGAAATAGCAACTTTGAGTTATCCCTTTATCTAATTTAATAATGTGTAATATCTCCCAGAATATTTAAAGTGCTGTCCAGTTCTCCTATGGTGTTTGTTATTGCTGTTCTACTTAGATTTTGGGTTGTTTCTTTGATTCATTGCTTTTTTATTTTTGTTTCACTATTTTTGCTGTTGTTGACTTCAAGCAATTATAACTCCATAAAACGTGGTTTAGTAATACAAACAAATTCCCAGAAATAATACATCTAAATCACATACAACATACACGTTAACATTTCATAATTTCAATCTAACTTTACAGTGATCATGATCTATAAGGAAAATATCAGTGGGTAAAATATTTTACAATAGCAATTGGCATAGGCTTTATTTTTCATTTTTTAGCATGTTGATTGGAAGAGGGTAGCTATCAATGCAACCCAGGTTTGGGCATGGTAGGGAAGGAAGCCACCAGTAAACTATTTCCCCAAGCTTCATATTGACTGTTCTTTACTATATCAGTGATTAGTCACTTTATGAAATGATTTAGTCTTCGGGATAGAAATACTGCTTTTATTTGAAAGGGGTTTTTGTTTTACATTCTAAATATGTTTTCTATTTTAAGAAGTTAAAGTGAATTAAGGACAGAACACTTCAAGTTGCCTTGTGGTAAACCTTTTTGTAAAGTATTTGTGCCAATAAACAAAGTTGAAATTGTATGTTAAGTTTCATGTTGACCATGTATATATGAATCATTTTTGTAAGTGAGGACACAGTGAAACCATTAAACTAGACTGTTCTGTGGACAGATAGAAAGGTTTATTGGGGAACAGATTGCCAAGGCTCTGGGGTGGGGACAGAGAGAAGAGCAAACTGGTAGAAAAGTAAGTAAACTGAAACTTTGGGGTTTGTTTGCCTGATAACAGTCCTGTTTAGGACAATGTCAGTAGCACTGCTATTTTTAGCTACTGCTTTGCACCTAACAATTTTGAGTTTCTATTTCCATAGCCAAGTGATGTAATAGGAATAGAAATGTGTGTTCAACAACACTGAATGTGAAATGACTGAAAAGATCATTTAGCTGTGTGTGGGGGCCCACAGATGTGAACCTGTTCTACCCTTACTAAAGGTCAGAGAGTTTGAGCTTATTTTTACTCTTTCAAAGTTGTTGACAACAGATGTGGCTACAAACATGAAACCTGACCTAGGGCATAGTTACTTGGAATTAAGATGTTTTTGGAATTAAGATGGCCCATAGAGGTGGATCCATGCTACCCTGATCAAAAGTCAGAGAATTCAAGCCTATTCCTGCTCCTTCATTTAAAATAGGAAGTTTGCCATAGGTAATGGCTGTCTACAGGATACTTGGCTTAGAATGTATTATCTATGTCAAATGCTTTACTCAGGAAATAATGGCTTGATATCTCAAGTATCAAAGCAAGTAACTGTTCTGGTTGTCCTTTGTGTCATGTTAAAACAGTCTTTTGCCTTCTTGCCCCTGTTGACAGAGGTTTCTGTCCCACCTGGTCCTTCAGTCATTCAGTCCCATAAAAACACACAGAGCTCTACATTAATTATAAACTGATTGGCCTATTAGCTCAGGCTTCTTATTAACTCTTACAACTTATAGTAGCCCATAATTCTCATCTGTGTTAGCTACGTGGCTTGGCACCTTTTTCGGAAAGGCAGTCACATCTTGCTTGCTCCGTGTCTGGCTTCTTCTGTGCCTGGGTGACGACTGAAGACTGAAACTTCCCTTTTCCTAGAATTCTCACTGCCCCGCCTCACTTCCTGCCTGGTTGCCCCACCTATACTTCCTGCCTGGCTACTGGTCAATCAGCATTTATTTAAAATACAAGTGACAGGGTACAGACCATTGTCCCACAGCATCCCCCCTTTTGTATTGGGGTATAAAAGCATATGAAAAATAAATGCAGGCAAATTTCAGTATTCAGTATTCACTGAGTTGCTCTCCCAGTACTATCCTATGCCTCAGTGTTTCTTTCATATCTCTGTTTCTCCTACCCAACATTTCCAACCCACATGCCCCTACCCTGGAACATATGAACCCGTCACAGCTGGACCATGGCAGAAGTCACCCAAAATATGGCTTACGACAGCTGTATTGGTCTAAGATCTCAGTACTGAAGCAACACAGGACTAGGATACTTATCTTTTCTGCTTTCTCTTCTTGTTATCTGTTACTTTATTTGTGGTTTGTCTTTCTGTTTATTTGACAAGGTTTTGCTACCATAGTAGCCTTGAGTTCCCACTATGTAACTGAGGGCCTCTACTTTCTGAGAACTGGGATTGTAGACGTATACTAAAATGCCTGGCTAATAATTTCTACTTCTTTTTTCTTTTCTTTTTTTTCACTTTTCTTTTTTTTTTTCCTTTTGGGTTCTTTGAGGCAGGGTTTCTCTGTGTAACAGTCTTGGCTATCCTGGAAGTCTCCATGTAGACCAGGCAGGCCTTGGATTCACAGAGATCTGCCTGCCTCTGCCTCCACCTCCCAGCCAACTTCTTCCAAACAATGTTTTTGGAAGAAAATAAAGAACTGTTTATGGTGGTAGGTGGTGCACATCTATAGTCCTAGCACTGGTGAGGTGGAGGCTGGCAAATTGTGAGTTTGAGGCCATATTGTGTTATAGACCAAGACTCTGGTTCATTTTCTTTTTTAATTAAAAAAATAAAGATGGTAACCTGAGTTGTCATGAAAAAGCACAATGTAATGGTCTAAAATTATGGTCTTTTTTTCTGACTTCTATTATCCAATAAGAAAATGTGTGGAGCAAAACTGATACTTACACAGATCGAATAGTACATGACAAAATATGGTGCATTCAGTGTTTTCTACTTTAGAACGCCCACCTACAGTTACATACATTAGGCTCACACACAGTCAAATCTGTGGATTCATGCCTCATTCAAATCTCAAGGAAAAGGGGGGAATTGGTTATCAGTCATTCCCTTAGGGAACAGTCTCAATATAGCTTTCATGCTTTAAATTTTGCTTTCCCAGTGGCTTATGTGGAGGGGTGAGGGAAGCTACTCATTCAAATGGGAATTAGGCATGGTGGTACATGCCAATAATCCCAGTACTCAAGAAGAAACAGGTTGTTGTTGCTCCAAAGCAAGCCCAAAGTCAGACAAGTCTCAATTTAAAAAAAAAAAATACAATCAGAATAAAAGGAGATGTTTCTTTAAAAGAATTAAGAATTCCTCAAAGGTCAAGGTCGGATAATATGCAGTCACTCTACATACAAAAAGGAAGATAGTTGGTGCCAGAGGAGGGAAGAAGAAAACCAGAAACAATAATTTTAAACAACAGGAGTCTCCCAAATGCCAACTACACCGAAGGCTTATGGAAGTTGTAGGGCCTCTTGGGTTAGCAAAAGGTCAACATCCAGGACCCACCCCATCTACACAAGGACCTTGTACAAGTCTTGTACCTGTCTCTGCTTCACAGTTGCTTCAAGTCTGACTGACC
Organism: Ondatra zibethicus; assembly: GCA_004026605.1. Classification (NCBI taxonomy): domain Eukaryota; kingdom Metazoa; phylum Chordata; class Mammalia; order Rodentia; family Cricetidae; genus Ondatra; species Ondatra zibethicus. Next base: position 48,191 of record PVIU01000131.1, read on the forward strand.
TGGCATGGAATAAGGAGTTTTGCTAAGTGGCAGCCCCACTTACTCAAAGAAGTAATTCCTGGCAAACTATGCCTCAGTCCCAGAGACCAACCAAATGACAAATATCTTTTCTCTGTATTCTTCAAGAATGGTATATGCCCTAATCCTTTCTCAGGAGCCCTTCAATAAATTTAGCACACAGTTCCAATCAAATAGGTTAGGCTTTCAAGCTTTTCATTCAAATAAAAGATTCACATGTATTATTTCCCATGCCCTCAACATGCAAGAGATAAGGGAAATGTCACTAAATCTCCCATGACTTATGCATTAAGCTTTTTAACATTTGAGTATGTTTTTTTTTTTTTACCTTTCAGGAAAAAAAAGTTAGTTTAAGTAATATTCCCAGAACACAGATTTCTAGGTCAGATGAGCAAGTGAATTAGAGTGTTTAGAGGTTGGCAGGTTGCTTTCCCAGAGCAGAGCAACAATGCTCAGAATCTGGACATCTTGCAAAACTCCTTTGTTAGAAATAAAATTTCCAAAGATGGTTTTATGACAGACATAAAGTTGTGCCAGTGTTTCTGCAGAAATAAAGAGTGGTGTTCTAGTCATCTTGCTGAGATTTTCATCAGCAGTTAAAGGTCCCTGCAGTTTTACCACTGGTACCGAAGTTTCATTAATTAGCATCAAGAGAAAATAAAGGCTAGATTGAAAAAGTCAAAACTTACAAAACAGAAAAGGGAAAGGGCCAAATAGGCTTATTAATAGGCAAAAATTGGGTCATGTGATGTTTTTATGTTCTCATATGGACAACTCAGTAATAGCACACTTAGAAAAGAAGTAATACTGGGTGGTGGTGGTGGCACAAGTTTTTAATCCCAGCACTCAAGAGGCAGAGACAGGCAGATCTCTGTGAATTCAAGGCCATCCTGGTCTACAGAGCAAGTCCCAGGACAGGCTCCAAAGCTACAGGGAAACCCTGTCTCAAAAAACAAAAAAAAGAAAGAGATAAAAATATCAGTCCATACAAGAAGGTTCTGTTAAATAGAATTATGATGCTTTGCATGGATATCTTAAATTTTATAAGTCTAAACCTCAAAATTTCAGTTAACATTAATTTGAGAGATATTTTCAATTTTAAAAATATCTAGCCAGGCAGTGATGGCACACACCTTTAATCCCAGCACTCAGGAGGCAGAGGCAGGTGGATCTCTGTGAGTTCAAGTTCAGCCTGGTCTACAAGAGCTAGTTCCAGGACAGGCTCCAAAGCTACAGAGAAACCCTGTCTTGAAAAACCAAAAAATAAAATAAAATAAATAAAAATGTCTAATGCCCTCATCTGAAATATAAGTGAGTTTTAAAATCTTTAAAAGAATTATTCATTTTATAATAGAAATTTGAGAACTAGTAAGCAAGTCTGAGCATCCAGGCCTTTTCTAGGAAGGTAAAACAATCAACTGACTATCCTGTAGAATTTTTAATTGTGACAATGAACTATTAGGCTGAACAACTGTTGCTCTTCATGCATTAATATTGTCCAAACCTATTCACACTAATATACACTATCAGTTCTATAACAGCACTTTGGATTGCAGTTCTCAACCCACGTTAAAAGGTAGTGTTTAATTCTGATTAAGTGCTCTCTCTTGTTCTCTCCTGAAATAGCCAATAGAACATCATTTTAAAGTGAGGAAATATTATGATTGCTTAAAGACAGTTATGTTCTCATATTTTAGAAAAATTATGTAATTATATAATTTCTAAAACAAGATATACCAAGTTCTCAATGCTGGGCTACCAGGAGTTATCATCTTAATGTATTTTCTAGTTAGCTTCTTTATTTCACAGAAACAAGACAAGAAAAGTGAGATTGTCCATTCCATTTTTAGGTAACAAGGTATCTCTATATAAGAATACCTGGGCATATCATATTATTCACTCATAAAGCAAAAATAAATAGCCTACAATTCACAACCCCAGAGAACCTAGACAACAAAGAGGACCTAAAAGAGGCATACATGGATCTAATTTACATAAGAAGTAGAAAAAGACAAGATTTCCTGAGTAAATTGGGAGTGTGGGGATCATGGGAGAGGGTAGAAGGAGAGGGGGAAAAGGGGAGGGGAGCAGAGAAATCTATATAGCTCAATAAAAATAATAGAAAAAAGAAAAAAGAATACCTTGGGCAGAAGATAGAGACACACAGTTGTACTGACATGTCACCAGATGTGTGGAGAAAAACAAACACAAACAAACAAAAAAACCATTATGCCAGACAATGATTCAGACCTCTGGCAGCCAGGCATAGTCTAAATATTGGAATCACCAACTTACTAACTCTTCAACTTTGGACCGGTTTATCTTTAACTCTTTTATTTATTTATTGTATACATTGTTCTGTCTGCATGTATGCTTGCACAACAGAAGAGGGCACCAGATCTCATCACAGATAGCTGTGAGCCACCATGTAGTTACTGGGAATTGAACTCAGGACATCTGGAAGAGCAGCCAGTGCTCTTACCCTCTGAGCCATCTCTCCAGCCCCTTTAACTCTTTTGAGCCTAAGGTTTCCTTCTCTGTAAATGGGAATGACCTGTTGTATACAAATGTTATGTGAATTACATTAATGCAGTGATAACATTGAATCTGGTACCTGATAAGTAGGAACTAACCAGATGTCTAACTCCTTTCATTATAATAAAAGTCTGGATAATCTGCTGAGGGTTACTAAATTCATTGACACTCCAAGACAGCAGAGGGGTTGGAATTGGTATGTAGTTCCCACTGACTGGCAATGGCTGTCTGCAACCCCATATTAAAACTAACACATGGAGTAGAGAGCTATGGCTCAATGGTAAAGTGCTTACCCAGTATTCAAGAATTTGTGAATTTGATCTCCAATATCACAAAACAAAATTTAATAATCAATGCGGAATCCTCTAAAACCAAGGAAACACTACTTTCTTAAAGGCGTGATGTGTTAATATATTAGAGCAATTTATTGCATAGAAAACCATAAGCTCGTCCATATCTAAGCCTGGACTCAAAGGGGAAACAGAGGAATTAGTGCTCTCCAGCTTTCTCCAGCTTTCATACCTAATAGGCATCTCAGGATTTAAGAAGTATCTTCTAAAAGTCTACTTTGTTTTGTTTTGTTTAGCTTTACATTTAGTTTAACTTTTGTGTGAATAAGAAAACCTCCCACGGTTATGAAAGGGCAATAGTGAGCAAATCCACAGAAAATTACTAAATTAGCTTTGGTCCAGAATACTCCAATTTAGCCTGCCAGCACCATACTGCCAAGAACATCCCACCAACTGAGAGATCATCGCATAAAAAGTATGTATTTTAAAGTACATTATGCATCAATACTGGGCCAAATGCTAAAAATAATAAATTCTTTTTTGAAATGCATAAGGGATACCAGAGGGTGCTTTCATAATGAGTTTTGAACAAAAGTAATCATTTTTAATGAAATAAACATTCAAAAGATACTAGTCACAAATCCACATCTTACTGTGCAGCTGACAATTTCTTCATTTAAAAATAGATTAAATTTAGAAAAACAAGCAATGCCAAAGAAAATATAATCCTTAACACAATTTTGAAAGCAGTGTTCTTTTGCTAAATTTGTATTATATAGATATATTAGGCCTATCAAAGATGTTTTTCAACAGTTCAAATTAAATCTATTCAACATTTATCTTCTGCTAAAGAAAATGTATCAAATATAGACTTTGTTGCCATACAATTGTATATTTACAGAATCTATAAAGATACAAAAGACTAAGCTATGTTCCCAAGATATCAACATAGCCAATGTATTATCAGATTACAGTTATTTTTAATTTCATTCCACACATCTATTATAACAAGCAATTTTATTGCAAAGCCATACTACCACTAATGGTAGCTAATAAGATGTGTTTAGTTTTTAATTATTTTAGGTTATTAAACTTCATTCTTAGCAAATGAGCAGAATATTCCACTTTTTTGATTTATTTATTTATTATGTATATGGTGTTCTGTCTGCATGTACATCTGCAGGTCAGAAGAGGGCACCAGAATTCATTACAGATGGTTGTGAGCATCATGTGGTTGCTGGGAATTGAACTCAGAACCTCTGGAAGAACAGCCAGTGCTCTTAAACGCTGAGCCATCTCTCCAGCCCCCAAATATTCTACTTTTATCTACTAATTTATATTTTCTTCATGAATTGTCACATGAAATACTAACTGTAAAGAAAGTGATCTAATGCAATTTGTATATAATGCCTCTTAGTAGACTGCTTCAGAGAAAAAAAAACTGTGTGTTAGTATTGGCATAAGAGTGTTTATGAATCATAGACTGCTAACAGAGGCCTACCACTTAAAACAGGGGTTACTAAGTTTAATCACTGAAGAATCTTTTAAACTGGACCCAATATAACTCATGATTTTAATGTTTTCCTGTATTCAAATACCTGCATTTCACAAAGTTATAGGTCAATCATTTTCTCACTCCTAATACAGAAATGATCAAAGCAACTATGGTGGCTTGATTGAAAATGGTCCCCATTGGCTCGTATACTTGTATGCTTAGTTCCTAGTTGATGAACTGTCTGAGAAGGGTTAAAAGGATTAAGAGATGTGTCCTTGTTGGAAGAGGTATGTCACTGGGGGTAGCTTTGAAATTTCATAAGCCCATACTGGTCTCAGTGTCCCTCTCTCTGCCTGCTGCCTGTGGATCAGGATGTAAAGCTCTCAACTACTGATCCAGCACCATGCCTGCCTGCATGCTGCCAAGATCCCTGCCATGATGAAAATAGACTCAGCCTATGAAACTATAAACAAATTCCCAATTAAATACTGTTTTTATAAGAGGTGTCTTGGTCATGGTGTCACTTCACAGCAATGGAAGCCCTAACTAAGACAGCAACTTTCAGAAGAAAGAGTTTATTGAAGGCTTGCATTTCAGAGGGTTAGTCCATTATAATCATGGCAGATAGCATTCAAGCAGGCATGGTGCTCGAGTAGTATCTGAGAGCTTCAGCATGAGGCAGAGAGAGCCAACTGGGGATGACTAGGGCTTTTGAGATCTCAAAACTCACCCCCAGTGATATATCTCCTCCAACAAGACTACACCTCCTAATCTTTCCCAAACAGTTCTACCAACTGGCAAAACCCAGCATTCAAATATATGAACCTATAGGGACCATCCTTATCCAAACCACAAAAGAGGGGGACAATACCAAACTAGATACCACTTTCTACCAAATAAAAACTCCATTACCAATAACAGGCTACCTCTTTTTGAACTGTTGGACAGTAAGTTCCCATTGATACATAAGCATTACAGCCAATTGCCATTGTTCTTGCTTACCCACCAGAAGTTGGCAATAAGACTTTATTGCTGAAGATGACACATACTTAAATCATAGAACATAGATAAATCAAGCTGATACTAACCTGGAAACATCATCCCTACTGGCTAGATTTCATAGGGCTGGAAGGAGGTAGGCATGCTACCAGAGGAAAGTAACTATCAATCTCGCCTAGTTCTGAGTCTTGCAAGCTACAAAATGATGATACAGCTGTTATGGGAGTAGCCAACCACTTTATGCTTTAAGGCCCACTCCATGAGATGGACCCCTACCTGGCACTGTTAATGAGGCCAAGAACCCATGGCTAGATGGTTCGTAGGCCCTAGGGGGAAGCCCACTACTTTTATCCCATTAAATTAGCATAATATTAAAAACTACTCCTATTGCTATACTTATAGATCATTCCATCTCTCAACCCTCATCAGGGAAGCTTCTTTCAGTATGTGGCAATTAGCACAAAGACCCACAACATGTAAACATGCAGAGAATAAGATACTTCAAGGTGCTTAACCCTAAATGGGATGTCTACATCATACCCTTCCCCTCAAAGCTCAGAGATCTTCCAGAAATCACAGGGGGGAAGTGTTTAAGAGCGAGATGTGATGATATCTTCAAAACAGTGATGTTTTCTGAACGCAATGGGCAATTACTCATATAAACTCACCAACACTGTGATAGCATGCGTAAGACCTGCATAAACTCTAGCCAGACCAATTAGAATGAGAGTGGAGGGGAAAGACCTATGTGAGGAGCTATTGGCATACAATAGCTACTACGAGAGAGGGAACCGGTTTCCTTTAATAGTGTGACCTCTGGTTTATACTCCAGGGCAAGCCCCACAGCCAAGAGCAATTGACCAAAATAAACTGGACTCAATTGATTTGGGAGACGTATTCTTTAATTCTGTAGTAGAGCACAAAACCTTGAATTTAATAACTGAAAATTTTTAAATACTAATGCCTCTGTGGAAAAAAATATGAGTTTTCTTCATATCAGGATTATTTATAGTAGATTATTTTTATTGTGTCTTTGGGTATTTCACATCATACACCCCAATCCCATTCATTTCTCAGTCCTTCTGTATCTGCCCTCCACCCCTGTAGCCTCCCCCCAAAGTAAAAAATAAATAAAAATTAGAAAAGAAAGGGAAAAAAATTCGTCAGCCCCTCTGGGCAACAACCTGCTCCAATAGCAACTGCAGCATTGTGAATATGTACCATTCTGCTCCTGTCTTTCTTGCATGTCCAGCATACATTTGTCAAAGTGCCATTCAAAGTTGGGGTGTGTCACACATATACAGCTTTACTTGACAATGTTCATTGCAACAAATCATGAGGCTACTTTAAGGTCTCTGGCTTCTGCTACAATGTCAATATTGGACCCTCATAGAGACTCTCAGGCATCCTGCTATTGCCTGAGTTTTGAGGATCCTGCACCTATGGATCTGCAGGACTGGCCCCTTCATGTAGTCCTGCAAGGTCCAAGATGAAAAAAGATGCTGGGATGGGCCAACTCCAAGCCCCGGATCTGGGCCTCAGTGGTAGCTGAGTTGGTCAGCCTGCCAGCTTTCCTGCACTCATGCCACCAGACCTGGCTCTCCCATGCCTCCACCCCAAATTAGGGGCAGGGCCACTCCAAACCGCATCATAGCTAGTACCACAATGTGGTGCCTGATAGTGGTGGAGCCAGCTCGGATGGTCCTCCAGCATCAACATGGCTTCAGGCTGCAGTACAGACACCAGACATCCTCATAGCCACTGACAACAGAGACCCTGGCTACAGCAGGCTCATGGACCCAGACATAACCTTTGCCCACAGCAGGGACCTGGACTTCACTGTGGACTCAGGTAGCTGCCCAGGGCTCTCACATCTTGTCTCCAGTTCTGCTCCTCCTTATTGCACATGAACCACTCAGCCTCTTTCTCTCCCATCTCTCTACCATATACTTGCTCACTTCTGCCATGCCCATCCCAGCATATTAATTCTTAAATAAATGTTTGTTGAGTGATGTGGAGCCATTAAGATGTGTATAAAGGAGAAATTAAGTTGTAAGTAAGTGTTGTAGGGTGCGGGCCTGCTTGTTTGTCCCAGCTGCCTGGCTAGCTTGCACCTGAAATAACCACACAGAACTGTATTAAAACACTGCTTGGCCATTAGCTCTAACTTCTTATTGGCTAACTCTTACATATTAGTTTAGCCCATCTCCATTAATCTGTGTATCACCACGTGACAGTGGCTTACCAGAGATTCTAACCAGCGTCCATCTCAGGCAAAGGATCCATGGCTTCTCTGACTCTGCTTTCTTCCTCCCAGCATTCAGTTCTGTTTTCTCCGCCTACCTAAGTTCTGCCCTATCAACTAGGCCAAGGCAGTCTCTTTATTCATTAACCAATGAAAGCAACACACAAGCAGAAGGAACTCCTATACCAAGTAAGCTTTTATTACATACTTCAAAACTTTGGCTAGATAGCAACTAATGATAATTGTGTGGTAGTTTGGGAAACCCTTGCTGGTCCACTAAATAAAACTGTATGCTAGAAATAAGTAAAACTCTACAGCCAACTATTTTTGTTGCTGTAGAGTAAATTGAGGAAGAGCCAGTTAGATGCCATTGAGATCAGAACTTCCAGCCCTATCCAGCATTTATTTCACTGTTTTAGGTCATTATATTTTTCACATGCAAGATCTTACATTCCCAACTGGCCTGGGAGTTGCTAGGTAGTTCAGGCTGCCTCGGCCTATGTTTTTTGAGAGCTGAGATTATACATGTAAACTACCACCTGGTTAGCTATGATATTAGAGGAAACAGTATATTTCATGATGAAGCAAAGAAGAAATTATTAGCAATTAATGTGTGTGTGTGTGCGAGAGAGAAGGAGAGAGAGGGGGAGAGAGAGGCTGGTCTGGAACTCACTATACAGCTGTGTAGTACTAGACTCAAGCTTCTTTAGTTCTCCTAAAGAGAATTATTCTCCAAGCAGGAATACAGGCATGAACTGCTGCAAGACAGTAAAAGTAATATTTTTGAAGAAGGGAATATTCATCTATAAATAGATACAATAACAAATATGTGTGAATAAGAAGAAAACAGTGATAATTTTCTATGATCTTAAATTCATTCTCTCATCTCCAGGCTTTGGGCACTGTCTCTGGGGAAACAGGAGGATTTTTTTAATGAAATTTGCTGAGTGTTCTGCTGTAAATGGATGTGAGAATGGGAATGTTCAGAAATAGGTAAAACTTGGATTTACACGATTAAGCTGTAACCACATTTTCAGAGAGAGAGAGAGAATCTATTTCCCACTGTTAGATTTTCAGTATAACTGACCCACTTTTCTCCTCATTAGTGCATTCCAAGGAATATTCTGCTACCACAAAAGCTGACCGTACTGGCTGCTTTCCTCATTGCTGTGGCAAAATCCCTGAAAAAAGCAACCTAGCTGCCACACAAGTTGATGCTTATCAACAAGTACATAGCAAAGTTCTGTTCAGTTCCCTTATTGAGATGATTCCTCTTCCTCGCATTACCCCTCCCTGACTCCCAGTACTTTTCTCGTATCTACTGTTGATTGTACCATGATGTCCTCAAAGATGACTACTAATGCCAAGTGGTGATGGCACACGCCTTTAATCGCAGGACTTGGGAGGCAGAGGCAGGCAGTTCTCTGTGAATTTGAGGCCAGCCTGGTCTACAGACCAAGTTTCAAGACAGGCTCCAAAGCTACAGAGAAACCTGTCTCAAAAACCAAAAACAAAAAGATGATTACTAACAACAGGCAAAAGCATTAAACGTCCTATATTTCCACAAGATCCTAGATAAGTAGTTGACAAATATTTTCATGAGAACCTGTACTTTCCATGATACTGGACTATCCCTAAGGAAATGTACCCATTTCAGAGAACTCTTGAACCATAGTAGCCTGTCCTGATGCTCATTCTTCTGCCAATGCCTCTGAGGTTTACTAGGAATAAATACAACCTTTGGATATGATACTCTTTTACCTAATTAAGACACAATTATAGACTGGCAAGACAGCTCAGGGGTTAGAGTACTAGCTGCTCTGGCATAGGACTCAGATTCAATGCTTAGCACCAATATGGTAGATACAGCACAATCCCAAGAGTCACAGATGTTTAAAGATAACTTCAGATCCAGGGGATCCAATACCCTTTTCTAGATTCTTCAAGAACCTCGCACATATGGAGGCAAAACACTCACATAAAATTAAATTAAAATCTTTTAAAAATATTATTTAAGCCAAGCATCTTTAAAGCAAATGCCTTTAATCCCAGCACTAGGGAGGCAGAGACAGGCAGATCTCTATTAATTTGAGGCCAGTCTGGTCTACAGAGCCAGTTCCAGATAGGATTCAAAGCTACAGAGAAACTCTGTCTCAAAAAACAAAAATCAAAAAACAAAAACAAATATATATATAATATAGTATATAACTTTATAGGTTATATATAGTTTTATAGGTTTGTATTTATTATTTTATTTTATTTTTTTAATTTTTGGTTTTTTGAGACAGGGTTTCTTCGTGTAGTTTTGAAGCCTGTCCTGGAACTTGCTCTTGAATTCACAAAGATTCACCTGCCTCTGCCTCCTGAGTGCTGGGATTAAAGGTGTACGCTACTACCACCTGACTATATACAATTTTATGCGTATATATAATTTCAAAGAAAAAACATTAAAAAAAACAGAGACAATCAAATCTACCCATTTTTCTCTTTTCTGTTTAATACATTTTTCATTCTCTGAACTATATCTCAATGATGTGACTTCAATTTACTCTCTTTCTCTCTAGAAATACTCCAATTGACCAGTAATTTTCAGATTTGATGGCAAGAATCGAGCCCAATCAATGAGATTAGTTTAAAGGATATGATTTCCTTTGTGACTGAACAAATGACTTCATTATACATTTGGGATTTGATACTGGAGAGGTTCATAACACCATATTATCAATGTGTTTTAAACTGAAAGTCAATGCTACCCCTCGTATGTTTTCATATGTGCTGTGCTATACACCAGCATTGTGGCTGGTTTCTGATCAGCTTTAGGAATTTGAAAGCTTGGAGCCAGAAGAGACAGCTCAGAAGTTAAGAGCACTTACTGCTTTTACAAAGGACCCAAGCTTGGCCTCCAGCAGCCACATCAGTCAGCTCACAGCCAAGCCTACCTAACAACCTCATCTGGCTTTCTTAAGCAATGCGCTATATATACTTGGTACACACAGACAAGGAGGCACACACACATACATGTAAATAAAAATGAACAAAAAAGCATTTTAATGCAGCACTTTAAGCTAGGGAGTTTGCTTTCTTCAAATTTGACCTTTCACCTTTCAGTCCACCTAACCAGGATCATTCAGATATTAATTTCATCATTCATCAAATTATTCCTGTTTCCTATTAGCACCATTTTCCAGTTTAATGAGTGTATTATTTTAATAAATAGTTTTACATATTTAACTCAATTTTTCAAAGGCACATTGCTAGAGCTATACTTTTGGCACTGTTTGAACACAGCCTCCAAGCCAGTTTCAAATTCAATCTCTATACTTTTAAGTGGACTATGCTTTGAAAGCATGTTTGTATCTTCCTGTGAAAAAAAGGTTTAAATACCAGGAAGCTTCACAGGTCCTCTAATGTCTAAAGATGAAGTAAAATGCTGGAATGTGGGCAAGTTTTCCCACAGGAGACTCCTGTCGTTGTTCTGTTCAGGGCCCTGGGCTGACATTGTCTGCACCTAGGCTCACTTGTTTCTTCTCACGATGGTGACCGAGCTGTTCTGAGAATTTGTAAAATAGTCTTGAGTGAGACTGCTTAGAGGGTGTACAGTCTGCTGAATCCTTTTAAACATGAGCTCAGGACAGACTGTTTTTCATGCAGAAATCTATAGCTCAGTAGGCAGAATCCACACACAGGTTGCAGGCCTGTGGTTATACAACACTGAAATCATTTCCTACTTCCTGTTTGCTTTAGAAAGGCTTTGTTCTGTTTTGTTTTTTGAGACAGGGTTTCTCTGTGTAGCTTTTTTTTTGTAGTTTTTCTGTGTTTATTTCTTTTTATCTCTAGCCAGGATGTTCAGAAGGTCTCCCCCACTCAAAGCTGCTCTCTATTAACCTTGAACAAATCCACATCTTTTGTTTCTTGTAGAAACAAAAACATATCCACTTTCCCCAATGCAATATATTTTTTGACTTTCATTTTAAAGTTAACGCACCCCTAAAGTAACTAGGCTGGTTTAACTGAGCAGTCCTTTTCAATACAATGTCTCTCAGCAGCTGTTATTCACTCATCAGCATTTAAAAAATTCAAAATTAACATAACACCATGCAAGATTCAGACTCCCTGTGTAGTGTGTAGTCATCTTTACATGCCTTTCCCTTTATATTCCTTTGCTCTTATTTTTAAAGAATTTATTTTTTTTAATTACATGTGTTTATTTTTTAATGTTTATTTATTTACTGTGTATACAGTATTCTGCCTGCATGTCAGCTTTCATGCCAGAAGAGGGCACCAGATCTCATTATGGATGGTTGTAAGCCACCATGTGGTTGCTGGGAATTGAGCTCAGGACCTCTGGAAGATTAGTTGGTGCTCTTAACCTCTGAGCCATCTCTCCAGTCACCTAATTTATTATTTTTAAACTATTTTTTCTATGATTGTCTGGTGTGGGAGAATTGTCTGTATTCTGTCAATCATGTTTTAAATAAATGCTGATTGGCCAGGCAGGAAGTATAAGTGGGACAACCAGACAGGAAGTAAAGGTGGGGCCAGAAGAACAGGAGTATTCTGGGAAGAAGGAAGCTCTTCCTCCCACTCCTGCCCAGACCACCGAAGAAGCAGGATGTGACCTGCCCTGCTTGAAAAAGGTACCGAGCCATGTGGTTAACATAGATAAGAATAATGGGTTAATATAAGTTATAAGAGCTAATATGAAGCCTGAGCTAATGGGCCAATCAGTTTATCATTAATATAGACCTCTCTGTGTGATTTCTTTGGGGTTTAACGGCTGTAGGAACCAGGTGGGACAGAAACCCCAACAAGCAGGCCCTCGTGTTACAATTGTCTATTCCCATTTTCTTTTCTTCCTTTTTTTTAAATTGATTTTACTGAGCTATACATTTTTCTCTGCTCCCCTCCCTTCCTCTCCCCTCCCCTCCCCTTCTGTGTAGCTTTGGAGCCTGTCCTGGAACTCATTCTGTAGACCAGGCTTGCCTCAAACTCACAGAGATCTGACTGCCTCTGCCTCCCAAGTGCTGAGTATAAAGGCAGAACTACTACCCAGCTGCTTTAGACAGTTTTACAGCTTGTCTTATGGTTTCTAATGTTGTGATGAGACACAATACCAAGGCAACTCTTATAAAGGAAAATGTTTAATTGGGGTTGGCTTACAGTTCAGAGGTTCAGTCCATTATCATCATGGAGGGACATGATGGCAGGCATGCAAACATAGTGCTGGAGAAGGAACTAAGAACCCTACATCTTGATCTAGAGTCAACAGGAAGTGAATAGAGACACTGGGCATGCCTTGAGCCTATGTGAGACCTCAAAGGCCACCTCCACAGTGACACACTTCCTCCAACAAGGCCACGCCTCCTCCCATGAAGCCACACCTACTAATTGTTTCACTCCCTATGAGCTTTAGGAAGCCAGTTACATTCAAATTACTACACAGCCTAAATATTTATAAAGGTAAATTAATCCTGAACTTAGAATATGGTTGTATGATGCAACTGTTTTTCTTCTGAATGAATGAATTTAAAACAGTGAAATCATGTAATATAATGATTTTATACACTGATTGTTCACTCTTATGTCGACAACATTACTGGATTTTCTTTGCAGTAAGAAATTAAGTGACTACATGGGCTTATCTAATGGAAACTGGTCCCAGCAACCACAGCTGCAGCCATCATCCAAGCAGCATCACCTCTGGACATGTAGCATCAGGAAGAAGTCTGAGCCTCCTGCTTGTGGGTTTGTTATTTCGGCATGCACTCATATCTATGTTCCTGCTCAGAATTCATTTCAGATTGAGCAATTTTATTACCATTCTTGCAACACCTCCCCTGCCACTGATTCTTCCCTAGAATCTACAGCCTTGCCTCAGTGAAAACACGGTGACTCATAAGCTGTAGTTTTATATTTGGTGCACAGCACAAATCCTGAGAGAGTCACAGATGTTTAGAGACAAAAAAAGAAAAAGAAAAACTAGTAAGACCAAAATAACAGTCCTCTGGACTTTAAAGCGAATGATGCTTTCTGCCTGAATCTTAATGCATGTCATCAAGGCACATGGCACATTCTGGAGAAACCATGTGCTCTCAGCACTTTTCCTGATGCCTTTTGAAGTGTGACAAAAGCCACATGTGCAAAGGAAAATACTGCGTCCATCACATCGGTGAGCCAGGTTACCAACCTACCACACAGCTTCTATTACCCAAAGGCTGATTCACAAGAGAAAGGGAAACTGGAAGTGGCACTTTCCTGGCTCAAACAAACCATTTATTTGTTTGTTTATTTATTTATTTATTAAATCAGAGATGAGGACACTGTGCTCCAATTATGCTAAACCATAAACATCTCAAAAAAATGGATTCTAAATGCCACTTGTTCAAGCATAGCCCACTTGGGTTAAAAAAAATGTGTGCTAGTAATTAATTCTATTTTTCAACCTTTTTCAATCTCTCTCTGTCTGTGTGTGTGTGTGTGTGTGTGTGACACACACACTACATTTATGTGCTTGCATTGGCTACATATAATCAAAGGGCATTTGAGTATTTTGAATTGCATCATAGTATTTTGCTACCAGAGTGTAGTTTCTAAGTCAGTGGCATTGGCGTATCATAATATTTTGTTACCAGAGTGTAGTTTCTTTCTTTTTTTTAATAATTTAACTTTATTTTATGTGTGTTTGTATGAAGGTGTCAGATGCCCTAGAACTGGAGTTAGAGACAGTTGTGAGCTGCCATGCGGGTGCTGGGAATTGAACCTGGGTCCTCTGGAAGAGCAATTAATCACTGAGCCACTTCTCCAGCCCCAGAAGGTAGTTTCTAAGTCAGTGGCATTGGCCTCTCTTGGACAGGGGATATAGCTCAGTGGCAATGTGTTTATCTGGTAGGTGCAATCCCCAATGCCAAAAAAGAAGGGGTAAATAAATTAATTCAGAATCTTATTTGCTTATTTGTTTGTTTGCTTTTTGAGACAGGGTTTCTCTGTGTTCCTAGCTGTTCTGGAACTCGTTCTGTAGACCAGGCTGGCCTTGAACTCACAGAGATCTGCTGCCTCTGCCTCCTGAGTGCTGGGATTAAAGGTGTGCGCCACCACCATCCAACTCAACATCTGCATTCATAACAGAACCCCAGGTGGCTCATATTCACACTAAAGTTTGAGAAATATGATCACTGTAGACTGGAAGTGTTTTCTAGCTCCAACTTTCCACAGGCAGAATCCCCTAGTCCTGTTCAAATGCCTAAGCACATTAATAATAGATACAGTATTTAGGCTTGTGTTCTGTTTAAATTAACTGTAATTTTTTTAAAAAAATGGGAGAGTTGTCAAATAACGAACAAATAACTGGCTGTGGCAGCAGGAATGGAAGTTACAGAAAAGGAATTGATCAGAGGAAACAAGTTCAGGGATATGAGAACACATTTTCTTTCTTCTAAAATTGAGAAAAGTGCTAGCTACTAAACAAGACAAAATGAAATGACCACGCAGAAAAAGACAAGAAGAAGATCATCATGTCAAAACAAAGTTTCATTTGAACTTGGAAACAGACTTGTTCAGAACATGGGGGCTGATGGTGTCATGGGGGGCCAGGGGCATTCTGTCCTTCTGCCTCACCCAACCTGCATGCCTTATCTATGGGCAAAACTGCTCCTAAGCAAATGCACACAATTAACCCAGCTACATTTTGTACGAAAGTCTTCAGTCTCTCCAAGATGTTACGAGAGAGGGTTTTTAACAGCTGTGCTTCAGAATAGTTAATACAGTAGCAGAAAGAAAGGAAAGGGTCCCAAAGCTGATTTAGCAACACTTTTAGTGCAAGCTTGATGACCTGAGTTCAATTCCTGAAACTCAAGGTGGAAGGACAGAACTGACCCACAAAAGTGGTCCCCTGACCTCAACATGCATCCCATGGCCAGTGTGCACCAGCCCAAACAACCCCAACTGTTGCTGGACCCTAACATCTTCCTGGGGGGGGGAGCAGGGAGAAGGGGCAGTGTCAATGTCTCAGACTCTGAGAGTCAGGTAGAAGGCATACAGTAGACTCGTTTATTTAACAACGGGGGGGGGGGGGGGGGGACTTATAACCCTCCCAGCACCCAGGCCTTCCGATCCATTGACAGTTGACATCGCCTGGTCAACCGTCATTGGCTAGACACAATCAGGGCCTCTGACAGCGCCTGTTGCTAAGCACTCCGGAAACACCGCTTGGTAGCCCCTCATTGGCTAGGCACAGTCAGGACATCTGACAATGTCAAGACGACTCCAGGTTGACTCCTTTTGGCTTGGCAGGCCTTAACTTCCTACACACCACCACCAACAATAATAAATTAAATAAATTAGTAGGGAGAGCAGATGAAGTCCGAAGTGAGTGTATATTATTGCATGAGCACAGCCATGTCAAGGACCCAGTGCTTCAAGCCCATGGGACTGGCAAGACTTTCCTCTGGTCCTAGTACTACTGCTGTTGACAGCGTATGCATAGAGTATTCCTTGATGTTTCCTCCTCCAGGATTGCTACAGCCTGAGACTCCTACCCTGAAGACATCTACACACACACACCAGATCGCCTTGCCTCCTCCCTGTTCTCATGTACACAATAAACCGAATGTGTTTCTAGATTGCTGCTGGTGTGTCTCCAGCAGAGCCCACTGCCCATCTAATCACAGCTTTTCTGCCTTCTCCATTCCCTATTGCCTCAGTCAGATCAATCCCAAACCTTTTGGTATCTAAAGTCTAAATCCCTTTGCAACTATGCAGAGCCCTTTGTGAGCTGGTGAGGGCTTTCCAGGCTCAAACCTTTCCACTGCCACATCTCCAACCACATAACCATTGCACGCTGCCGGCTGTAATAGACTTTGCATTATCCCCCTTCCTAGAAGGGTCCCTTAGGTCACTTTCTTCTTTTGAATTCTCATCCTTCAAGTCTCAAGTTTCAGTTACCCTGTGCATCGTTCCTTTGTCCCATGTTCTACCAATGCGATAGCATTCACTGTTATCATTTCCAGCACGTCCAAGGTTCCACGATCACACACATATCCGTCACCATTCAGACAAAATGCTTAGTCCCCCAGGTGTTAGCATTTCACGAGAGGGGATCCCCACAGTTGTTATAAAAGAGAGGGCCCCTTGTTTGTCCCGGCTGCCCGGCTAGCTTACACCCAAATAACCACAGAGCAACTGTATTAATTAAATTACTGCTTGGCCCATTAGCTCTAACTTCTTATTGGCTAACTCTCACATCTTGATTTAACCCATTTCTATTAATTTGTGTATCACCATGTGGCAGTGGCCTACTGGGAAAGATTCAGCATATCTGTTTCTGGTGGCTCCATGGCGTCTCTCCTCCCTCTGCTTTTTTCCTTCCAGAATTCAGTTTTGTCTTCTCTGCCTACCTAAGTTCTACCCTATTAGGTCAAGGCAGTTTCTTTATTCATTAACCAGTGAAAGCAACACATAAACAGAAGGACATCCTACACCAACTATACACTAAGGAGCATCTAGAAAACAGAATATGGTTTATGAATCCAGGTACTGTTTACACTTACATTTACACACACACACACACATATGGTTTTGGAGTTGGACAATGGCTCTGTACTTCTCTAAATCTGAGCTTGTTATTAAAAGGAACATTCAGAGTTTCTGTCTCATATCAGGAGCCATCTGGTATGGGACAGAAGGAAGACTTTAGGAAAAATTTAACTTTCCCCATGCCTATTTTGTCTATATCATATTCTTCATTGAATGTACGTTTATATGAATGATGTTTAAGTTTTCCATGATGAACAATAGATTTTCCTACAGATCCTTTTCCTGCAGTAATCTTTGAAGTTTCCAGGAAGAAGATGGGGCCCCTCAGCAACAACTCCACCTAGTTGAGATGATATTGTGATGCAGACAGCACTACTGTAAGATCGCTTTTTTGGGTACCAGCTGCTGAAAGGGTGCACCTTCTCATATTCTGGCCAGAACTCCAAATGAGAACTTTGAAAAACAAAACAAGACAAAAAACCTATTGACTGCTCAGAAATTGTTTGCAACTATACTAAACAGTAATTTTGGAACTTAACCACCACTTAATTTTTGCAGGATCCCATTAAGAGAACATCGCCCCCATGACAGCGGGAAACACTTCTAGAATCCCAAAAAAAGTTTGTTCATAGGGTGGGGAACACTGTATAGGGGTTGTTGATTATTACTTGCACTAGATAGAGGGTTGGGGTAAAAAACCATGCTTGTTTAAGAAAGGGGGGAAGATAGTAATAGTGGGCAATAGAGTGAATATTTGTGAGCTATTATTTATGGATAATTTACATTGGTATAGTTTTTGTATAATGATACAAGTTCAAATTATATCTGTTACTTTTGTTTACATTTGTACACCTATACAAAGTTTTTATTTTGTCAGATTGTATATATGTATGTTTCTACCTCAGTTTAGGACATTTTGTATATTGATACAACTTTCAGGATATATTTTCATATTGCATTATATATTACTCCTACCTCTGATCCAAATACTTATAGATTGTTTACATATTGAGGTCACTGTTCTCATTTGTTGCACATTTATTTACAGATTATTTAATATTCTGACATGAAGTTTTAGTCTTTAAGTTATACAGGTATTAATTATTATAGGTCAATTGTTGTTCATGTTTGTTGTATATACAGTCAGATCAATTAGGTTCTTTAGATATATAGAGATTGTATTCTTTCTAGATAGGAAATCTTCAACCACTTCAAGGATCTGTAGAACATGGCATTTAAATAACTTAGGGTTTTGTTGACATGAGACATGATTGCTTCTGACAGCCCCAATCTATTCCTGAGAGAATGTTGAGCACTGAAGACACTCCACTTGGAGCTTGTTTTCTTATTGGCAAAACTGGCCTTTGGGCAAGGAACTAACAATGCCTCAACCACTGACAAGTTACATAGTATCCAGAAATGGATACGTAGGACTGTCAAATCTTGCCAAGATAGGGTAAGACGGTTTTGAAAATTTTACTGCCTCTGAAAATGATCTGTCAGTTATGCTAGGCCTTGGCCAAAGTTGGTTGCTTCAATGCTGCAAAATGAGACTTTGG
Source organism: Ondatra zibethicus (assembly GCA_004026605.1). Classification (NCBI taxonomy): domain Eukaryota; kingdom Metazoa; phylum Chordata; class Mammalia; order Rodentia; family Cricetidae; genus Ondatra; species Ondatra zibethicus. The sequence continues at coordinate 66,863 of PVIU01000131.1, forward strand.
ATAATTGCTCAGGTAGCTAATTGTCTCCAACATATATTGCTTGCTTTGGAAGATACTTGATTGTACTTCCTGCCTGCTCAAGTAATATTATCTCCCTTCTCAGGCCTTCAATGGAGTTGAAGATTAGATAGTTGTAGTTACTATACTTTTATGATCTAGCTAAGCCTTTTCCTATATAAGACTTAGACTTCATAGGATAGAATGTTTATTAAAACAGTTAGCATATGTTCCTTGCTTAATATTGTTTATGCTGGTTGTAATTCTAATTATACTTGATATCTGTTCCTAATATATATAGTTTTGTATTGGGTTTGGAATTCTCTTATTTAAACAAAAGGGGGAGTTGCTATAGGAGCACATTCTGCTCCTTCAACCAATAGCCTTTAAGATACCAGCCAACTTGGGCGTGGTCTCTTTTGCTTTAAAAAGCAGTGGTAGCTGTGTGCTCGCTCTCTTGCTTTTGGCTCCTGCTTCGGGCTGTTACTCTGTTCCTGGTTGTGCCAAGGGCTGTTGTCTAGGACAGTGATCTGTAAGTTTTTCCCCTTAAATAAATAACCCTTTTATTAATCATAATTCCAAACTGGTGTGGGATTGTTTTGTGACTTACACCTTCACACAGTTGTGCATATATCATTAGCATTTAGGCAAAATGCCTAGTCATTCTGGCGCCTTATGCCCTACATAATCTATGTGCATGTACAGCGTGGCTATGTAATCTATTTGAATGCCCTGAACTACCTTTATAGTAGACATACCTGCTCCACTCACTCCCTCCACCATGTTTCTTTTAGACAGGCCTGTGTACTCCCTCCTTTTCCCTTTCCCCACTCTTTATCATAAAAACTATTAAAGTAAGTTTCATTGTATATCATGTGGTCCATTTTCATGCACAGAAAATAACATTTACTGGGTATACTCTGATTGATAGCCCCTAGATCACTACTGCACTAAGTTCCTTGAGGAAAGAAGTGTTTTCTCTCTGCAATCTTAGGACCTACTACACTACCAAACAATTACCATAATTTCTTCATTTCTTTATTCTCTGATTTTTTAAATTGATTACTTGATTAGTAAAACTTCATTTGACAAGAACTTAGTGCTTCTCTCCAATCTCCTCTTCTTCCTTCCCCTTCCCACTCCCAAATCCTTTGTATTTGAATAACAGGAATGTATTCTTTTTCTTATTGCTAAGACCAAATACCTGACAAGAAGCAAGTTAAGGTAGGAAAAGTTTATTTTGTCTTATAGTACAAGGGCATATAGTGCTTTATGGTGGGGAAGACATGGCACCCGGAGCATGAGGTAGCTAGTCATATTGACTCTGTGGACTAGAGCAGAGAATGCTTAGGAAGGGGAGCCGTGCTGTAAAACCTCAAGGCTTACCTGTAGTGACTCATTTCCTCTAGGGAGGCTCCACTTCCTAAGGGTTCCATATCTTCAAAAAAGAATGCAATCAGCTGGTGGCCAAATGTCTAGACACATGGGCCTTATAAAGGTCATTTCCCATTCAAACCACAACAGTTGGCATAGTATTTTGTCTAAGAATATAGTACGCATATGCATTTCTTCCAGAACTAGATGTGTCTGCAAAAGTCTGATGGAATACATGCATAGGCAGGAAGACAGAGTTCAATGTCATCCTGTGATACACATTGAGATCCTGCCTCACAAGACAAATAAAAAATGATTTGAAACAACTGGGCAGTGGTGTCAACTGCCTCTAATCCCAGCACTTGGGAGGCAGAGGAAGGTAGATCTCTGTGAGTTTGAGGACAGCCTGCTCTGCAAGAGCTAGTTCCAGGACTGGCTCCAAAGCTACAGAAAAACCCTGCTTCAAAAACCAAAAAAAAAAAAAAAGAGATCTTTTTCATGTTTTAAAGTAAAATTTTCCTGCTTGATACCTAAACAATTCTCTCTCATTAATACTCAAGAGCTCATTGAAATGTTGACAATCCACTATCAATATTTCCTATTTGACACATGTACTTTCTTACTAAAGAAATTTTCTATTATATATCTTTGAAAACCTTTTCTTTCCATCTGTTGTCTTCTTTGAGATGCCAATTGTTTTGGCAATTATCCCCCTCTATCAACCTCTTCTAATTGCTTCCATCCACATGCCATTGTCATTTAGTATGATACTATTAATTTCGCCCGCCACATTAATTTGAAGTTAACTATGTCTCATCTATTCTCTATTTTTCCAGTATATATACTAGATTGAAAATGCTATCTCGGGCTGGAGAGATGGCTCAGCAGTTAAGAGCATTGCCTACTCTTCTAAAGGTCCTGAGTTCAATTCCCAGCAACCACATGGTGGCTCATAATCATCTATAATGAGGTCTGGTGCCCTCTTCTGGCCTGCAGGCATACACACAGACAGAATATTGTATACATAATAAATAAATAAATATTTAAAAAGAAAAAAGAAAATGCTGTCTCAGCCAGGCGGTGATGGCACACACCTTTAATCTCAGGACTCGGGAGGCAGAGACAGGCGGATCTCTGTGAGTTCGAGGCCAGCCTGGTCTACAAGAGCTAGTGCCAGGACAGGCTCCAAAGCTACAGAGAAACTCTGTCTTGAAAAATTAAAAAAAGAAAGAAAAAGAAAAAAAAGAAAAGAAAATGCTGTCTCACATCTGCTTACGCTGCCTTGAACTAGTGCCTTTGCAGGGCAGGGAATGGTGAATGGTAGTGTTTTATTTTGAGACAGGGTTATCCTAGTTAGCTTTTCTGTTGCTATGATAAACACCAGGACCTAAAGCAACTTGGTGAGGAAAGAGTTTTGTGTACTGTTATACTCAGGTCATGGCAGAGGCCACAGGAGATATGCTATTTACTGACATATTTCCCTTTGGCTTGCTCAGCTGCCCACCTCCAAGGTAAAGCTAGAGCCACAGTGGGTTGGGCTTGCCTACATCAATTAGTAATTAAGAAAATGCCTGTCACAGACATGGCTGTAATGGTAAAAGTAAAACGGTGCTGTTCCCCAAGTGGCAGCAGTGGGCACAAGATCATGGTGGGCCATGAAGGCAGCCAGCCCCAGGTAGGGGGCCACATGGCAGGTGAGAGACTGAGACAGACAGGCACACCATGCAGAGTGAGGTTGGATATTTATTTAGTGGGTTATGGAAGGGAAAGGGGAGAGGAGAGAAGAGCAGAGAGTCAGAGAGAGAGAAGGGAGAGAGGATCCATGGCAGCAGCTACATCTTTGGGAGACAGACAGAAAAGAAGAGCTCAGACTGGAAGCAGAAGGAAGATCCTCCTGCCTCAGAGGTGGACAGGGGAGGGAGACGGCGGGTTTGTCTCTTAAAGGGATGGGACAGAACATTACAATGGCCACATGTCAATCTGATTTGAGCCATTCTTCATCTGAAGTTGCCTCTTATCATTTACTTTATTGATTTTTTATTTATATAAAAATTCTTCCACAGCAAGGGGCACTCAGGAAATTTCCATTATTGAAATTATGGATTTTTACAGATTTTTTTCACATGTTTTCATATGTGTGTTGCCTATTCTGACTCTCTACTTCCCTGACCAGTGTCTCTATCTGTAGTCCATTTGCAGATTCTATGCCATTTCTTTGCATCTTGTATGTGCTTAAAACAGGCAATCTTGTTCAGGCATTATGCACTTTAACACAGTGAACTCAAAATCATGTTTATTTATTTCCACAGACTTCCATAAAGGTTATGCCAGAAGATGTAACCCTGCTAAAGTCTACAAGAAGAGATTAATAAGTGATACTTTCAAATATTGCTATGCATGTATATACTGTATTAAACAAGTTGATTCACCATTATTTAGTCACGGTAGGCACCACCATGCTGTGGCAAGGTAGACAGGTTCTGGGACAAACTGTGAGTTTTAACCTGTGTATTTGGTCAATAAATTATTTAATCTCTCCAGACATCAGGTTTTTGTTTGTTTTTTGTTTTTTTAAGGCAGGGTTTCTCTGTTTAGTCCTTGCTGTCCTGAAACTCACTTTGTAAACCAGGCTGACCTCAAACTCAGAGATCCACCTGCCTCTGCCTCCCAAGCGGGTGTGTGCTACCACTGCCCCAGAGACATCAGTTTTGTAATCTCTAAAACAAGAGTAAATAAACATTTAATCTTATCTATAAGAAGAGTGAGTAAAACAGTGTGAACATACATAGTGTTTCAGATGAATGAATGTTCTCAAAATGAAACTTTTAAATATCACAATGTATTTTCAGTTTCAATTGACTTGATTCTAAATTTGGCTAAATTTGCAGATTGGTTCCTTTGTCATTTTTTTAAACAAATGCAGCTGTTGCATGCAAAGATGTAACTTTTAAACAGCAACAATTTTTTAGCTCAGACTCCACAGAGAAATTGGAAGACTACGCTTGCCATCTAGTGGACACCTGTTAAATTTCAGTACCTCCATTGAGTTCTGTGGAGGCCCAAAAATGTGAGCCTATTTCCACCTTGTCTGATGGTCAGAGAATTTTGAGGTTGCTAAAAATTGTTGACAACAACCAGAGATACAGATCCTGACCCAGGATGTGGTTACTTGGTTCTTTTGACATTAAGATGGCCCATACAGGTAGATCCACTCCAACCTGACAGATGGTCAGATATACAAGCATACTTCTGCTCCTTTTTTTGGTAATAGGAGGTTACCTGGGGAGTGGCTTCTTTCAGGATACTTGGTCTAGGGTGGGTTCATTGCCTAAACAACAGAATGTTAATGACTTGATATCTCAAAGTACTGAAGCAATTAACTGTCAAGTTGCCCTTTGTATCATGCTAAAGAAGTCTTTTGTTGCCTTCTTCTCCCTTTTGTACTAGGATATCAAAGTGTATGAAAAGTTAAATGTGGGCAATTTCAGTATTCACTGGAACTCCCTCCCAGTTGTATCCCTGTTTTTGTTTTATTAGTTTTACTCGTGTCTTCATACTCTTTACTAACTTTTCTGAGCCCCATGGTTCTCCCTGTCAAAGCTAGTCCCTGACAGAGTTCTTGAATTAATACAAATACAAGCTCTTGGATTGAAATGAACTGTTCACTTTATAATATCCTTTGACTAAAGGATTCCTCTGATTAAAGGGTATCTGCTTTATAAGAGGATATAACTATCATGTCATCCACAAGCCAAGATTGAAAATCAATTCCTGAAAATTATAAACAATTATAAAGACATCTACTTGTTTAAGAGTTGTTGGAAGTCCAAGAATATAAATAGAATCCTGTATCCAGGTTGCTTTCTGATTCAAAAACTCATTTCTTTGTTTCTACAAATTACCTCCTTTTTCTTTGCATTTGTGTTTCTATAGATAAAAGTCTTTTCATAAAGTTCTGTCCTAATTTATGTTTCAAAAAAATTTATTTTATTGTCCAAACCATCCTGGGGCTGGGGAGATAGTTCAGTGTGATAAAGTGATTGTTGTTTAAGCACCAAAAGATGAATTCCTGACACACAGCACCCAAGTAGCACATGTGTGCATCCCCAGCACAGGAAGGTGAAAGCAGGTGGACCCTGTGGGCTTGCTGACCAGCCAGTCTATGGTATGGGACGTCCTTCTGTCTATGTGTTGCTTTTATTGGTTAATCAATAAAGAAACTGCTTTGGACCTATAGCAAGGGCAGAACATAGGTAGGCAGGGAAAGCTAAACTGAATGCTGGGAGGAAGAAGGGCGGAGTCAGGGAGAATCAATGGAGCTGCTGACAGACATGCCGAAACTTTGCTGGTAGGCCACAACCTCGTGGTGATGCACAGATTAATGGAGATGGGTTAAATTAAGATGTAAGAGTTAGCCAATAAGAAGTTTGAGCTAATACACCAATCAGGGTTTTAATTAATAATAAAATAATTAATATTTCTGTGTGGTTATTTGGTGAGTTCGAGGCCAGCCTGGTCTACAAGAGCTAGCTTCAGGTCAGGCTCTAAAACTATAGAGAAACCCTGTCCCCAAAAAAAAAAAAAAAAAGGCTAGACAAAGTGGTGAGCTCCAGGTTTGGTAAAAAAAAAAAAAAAAAAAAAAAAAAAAAAAAAAAAAATCTCTTAAGATATAAAGTGAAAGCTGGGCTGGAGAGATGGCTCAGAGGTTAAGAGTTAAGAGTACTTGCTGCTCTTACAGAGGACCTGGGTTTGATAGCCAGCACCACCAACATTGCTCACAACCATCTGTAACTCCAGTTCCAGGGGCTCTAACATCCTCTTATGGGCTCTGTGGGCATCAAGCACACACACAGTACACTTACATACATTCAGGTAAAATACTTTATACACTTAAAATAAAATCAAATAAATCATTTTTTTAAATAGCCTGACAGTTATGGTGCACACCTCTAATCCCAGCACTTGGGAGGCAGAGGCAGAAGAATCTCTGAATCCCTGAGTTAGAGAACATCCTGGTCTACAGAGTGAGTTCTAGGACAGCCTGGTCTACAGAGTACATTCTAGGATAGCCAGGGCTATACACAAAGAAACCCTGCCTGCAAAAAAAAAAAAAAAAAAAAAAAAAAAGGATGGAGTGCAGCGCACAACACTTGTCTGTGCTCTACGCACTACCATATAGTTGGCGAGCTTCAGTCAAGGGGCTGGAGGTTGAAACACAAAGACACACAGAGACAGCACAGACAGAGAGACAGAGACACGGACCTCTAGTCACTGGTAAGAAGCCCTTTATTCAATAGCACCATGGAGGCTTATATACCCAACAGTCAGGTGGGCCAACAGGTGAAAACCTTATCCTCTGATCCTGAAGGCAACACGTGCTCGTGAAGCAGAGCTGGTAAACAATCTTGACACAGTTTTCAGTAACTCAAATCAGAAGGAAAGTAAAGATCTCTAGCAGGGAAGAGCAGCTGGAGGCCAGTAACAAAAATAAGTAAAATAAGGCAGAAGAGCAACTGAGGAAGAGATTCTATGAGATCAACTTCTGGCTTCCCATATAGGCACACATACATATACATACCTCTCTCTCTCACACTCTCTTTCTCTCTCTCTCTCTCTCTCTCTCTCTCTCTCTCTCTCTCTCTCTCTCACACACACACACACACACACACACACACACACACACTGATGGCTGGTTTTGGTTTGCAACTTGACTACATCTTGAATTAACAAAACCCCAAGAGTCTGGAACACCTGTGAGAGATTTTTTTTCTTAATTAAATCCTTTGAAGTGGGAAGACCCACTTTTAATCTGGATCTTTTGAGGTAGTAAGATCTACCTTAAATCTGACCTACACCTTGTGCTAGCAGCCTGTAAAGGACATGGGAGAAGGAAACATGCTCTCTGCCTTCTTGTTCTTGCTCTTGCGGGCAAGTTCATTAGACTTACTTTAAGCATTAGAGCCTACTTCCTAAGGATTATAATGTATACTGAAGACTGTTGGGTCTGGGAATTGGGCAAATATTGAGGATGAGGTCACCAAAGTTAGATGAGCAAGATCAACTTTATTCTATCAGCACAGGGTACCAGAAAGTCTAACTAGTTACCCATACCATTGGGGTTCAGAAATCATGACCCTGAAAAGAGGGAATAGGGTCCTTCTTAAATCAAAAGTCACAAATGGGGGGGTGATATAAGAAAAATAATTTTTACAATTTGAGGTTAAGTCCTGGGTGATGGTACATTCTAGGAATTTACAAGTTGTGATAATACAGTGTTTGTACAAGTTTAATAGGGAGTTGCATACACAAGTCTGTGGTTATCTTAACATAGCTCTTGACACAACTGGGGTCTTGTCTTAATTTTTAACTATCTTTTCTCCCCATGACTGAGAATATAGGGCAAGGGTCAAGCAAGAGAAGAAGCTAGGTAGATGGGCTAATGTTCAGATTTACTCTGGGCCCTTCAAAGACCAGCTGGGACACCTAGCCTCATGGGCTGAACAACTACTGGATACTTGGGTTTTCTGTTAGTCGACAGTCATTGTTGAACACGCTGGACCAATAGGCTTACTAGCCTGTAAGCCATTCTAATAAAACCCCTTTCTGGGACTGAAAGACCAGGATAAATACAGACCCCCTAGCAGGAAGAGTAGAGCCAAAAATCTAGGTTAACCGGTTCCATGGCTCTGTTCCAGGAACTGGCTGACCACAAAGTTAGATTATAATCTTGAGAACAATCTTGAGAAACGGGGAGTTACCCCCTTGTGATTATCACTGGTATTTTCAGAATTTTCCAATGACACCCTCCCTACCCCCTTTGGGTTGTGGTTTCTTCCTTTAAATACTCCTTCTCCCAGCTACTCAGGGTCGAACTCCTCTATCCCTGCATGAAGGGATATCGGCCCAGAAAGGCGAACTTGTGGCTTTGATACAACCTCTACGGATGGCAGAGGGGAAGTCTATCAACATCTACACTGACAGCAGGTATGCTTTTGCCACTGCCCATATACACGGAGCAATATATAGACAAAGAGGACTGCAGAAAAAGACATAAAAAATAAAGAAGAAATTTTGAGCCTCCTCAAGGCCATACATTTGCCAAGGAAGGTAGCCATCATACATTGTCCAGGACACCAAAAAGCTCAAGATGCTTTGGCTAAAGGAAATCAGATGGCAGACCTAACAGCTAAACAGGCAGCCCAAGGAGCAATGATCCTGGCAGTCAAAGACCCTAAGATTATTATGATATCAGTGAAACCAACTTTAGATACACCCCCAAGGACTATCAAGTTATGGGCAAATTAGGACTGGTAAAGGGAACCCCATACGGGGCAATAGAGACAGAAGGAGGAAAACTAGTCCTCCCACAAAAAGAAGGACACAAGTATGTTACCAACTTACATTACCTGACCCACTTGGGGGCCAAGAAACTAAAAGATGTGGTTAGGTCCTCTGACTATTATGTTATAGGACTCTCTGACTTGGCAGAAGAAGTAGTCAAAAGCTGCAAGGCCTGTGCTATGACTAATGCAGGACACTCCATATATACTCCTGGGAAGAGGCTCAGGGGCAACCGGCCTGGGACCTACTGGGAGGTAGATTTTACAGAAATTAAGCCAGCCAGATATGGTAACAAGTACTTATTAGCTTTTATAGATACTTTTTCAGGCTGGGTAGAAGCTTTTCCTACCAGGACTGAGATGGCCAATATGGTGGCAAAGAAGATCATAGAAGAAATCTTACCAAGGTTTGGGATACCCAAGGTAATCGGGTCTGATAATGGACCTGCCTTTGTTGCCCAGGTAAGTCAGGGACTGGCCACCCAACTGGGGTGGAGTGTATAATTCTGATGCTATTCTTTCTAGACCTTTATTTGCCCGGCTAAAGGCCCTTGAAGTGGTGAGACGTCAGATCTGGGAACAACTGAAAGAAGTATATAAGGCTAAAGACTCACACGTGCCACTGTTTTACTTTCTGAACTTCAGGCATGTTTTATTTATTAAAATAAAAATTAAATACTACTACAATATTCATTCTATACGTTCAGGCCAGCCTGGGCAATGTAGTAAGCTTGAGGCCAACTTGAGCTACATAGTCAGATTCTGTCTCATTTAAAACAGTTTTTTAAAATTTCTAAACAATTTTCTCTCCTAGCAGAGTATTACCTTTAATAAGCTTTGCTTAGTTTGAACTTTTAATCACCATAGCGGTAAAAGTCTAAAGTAGCTAAGTCTTGTGAGACATCCTATACCTCAAGAAACAAATTATAAAGACAGGGTTGAGAACTCTGGCGATGATGTACAGTTCTTGGGTCAGAATGGTCACTAATCTAACACTGAATAAGATTCATGCTCGCAAAAGAAAGGAACTTGACAAAGTTATGGGCACTAACTCTCAAAAGAGGCAAGTAAGTAGATTCCATAAAAATTATTTGAAAGGTTAATGGCTTTAAAATATAATGATGCAGAAGCTGTGGTTGGTCGGGAAAAATATGCCAGTGAAGCAAGGTGTGAATGTATTTGTGCAGAGAGAAAGGGCGGCTTGAATGAGGCTGCTTTTGACATCAGTCTGTACAGCGGGCAGCTCTGTAACTAAGCTTAATGGCTTCTGTCTTTCCGGTGGGATGTTCCATGGACCCACAGACATTAGAGGGAAAGGCACCAACGAAGTCTCAAGTGCCATCGTGTCATGAAGCTGGGCTGCGCTGTCTGGTCGTGCTCATATTGACTCCCAAACGTACCAGTGCACCTCGCAGTGCATAAGATGTACTGAGCCTGTCTAACTTTCCCAGGCAAGGATCCTGACAGGATTACTTCAAAATGAGATTTCTAAATACACAGTCACTTGATGCTTCACGGCAAGGCCTCCTGCCTTCCCTGGGGCGTGGAAACAAAAAGAGAAAAAAGAAAAAAATGACAACAAATCATGCAACTCTCTACTGAAAATGGCACTGCCTTCCTACAGAACCAGGGGAGCTAACATTCTAAGTATCTTTCCGTCACTTGCCACAAAGTCTACACAGCGTCTTGTCTCACAAAAATAAAAGCTCTAGTATCACATATGATACTCTACACATTGCACAAGTCAAGTGGTAATGTCACCTGCACCTTATCCCACACCTATTTCTGAGTTCTTTCTTACTTTGGATCCCATTTAAAGTTTTCAGCCTATATGACCCAGTATATGAGTTGTAGAAGTATCCCAATGTTTGTTGCTTTAATATAGAATAGAGCAACTAGTATCTGAGCCCAACTGACTCTCTCTATTTTATACAGTCCAAGATTACCAGCCCACCCAAAATTACAATAGGTCTTCTTACATTAATTAACATATTTAAGAGGATCCTTAATGCATGCCCATGGGCCAACCCAATCTAGGCAATTCTTCATTGAGACTCCCTTCCCAGTGAGGTGACTCTGAACTTTGTCAAGTTGACACTAATCACAGAGACATTCAGACACACTACTACCAATGGACCCATAAACTGCTATGCTTTCCTGGCCATGATGAACTTCCCTTGAACTGTAAGCTAAAATGAGCCCTTTCTCCCTTAAGTGACTTTTGCCATGGTATTTATCATAGCAGCAGGAAAAAGAACAAACACACAAATGCAAACCAGAACTACCGCCCTGAGATTCTGTAACACTCCGATCAAAATGGCAGTCATTAAGGAAACAGCCAGAGATGGGGACCCCAGCACCCAGGAAGCAGTGACAGGGGGGATCACGAAGTCAAGGTCAGGCAGGAGAAATGGCTCAGTGAGTACATGTGATTGCTGCACAGGCCTGGCAATCTAAGCTCAACCTGTGGAACCCAGCTTCAAAGCTTAATGTGGTTAGCATCTGCAATCTCGACACTCTAACGGCAAAATGAGAGGACAAGACAAGAGAATCTCCTGGAACCCTGCATTCCAGCTGTTAGGTCTAAGGCAGTCTGAGAACTGAATTATGTCCATCTCCCATTTACAGCTCATATGTAGAAGCCCTGTATTACTATGACTCTTGTAACAAAATACTACAGGCAGATGCCTTGATTTAGAATCATCTTTTTCTAAAGTACCCACATGTGACTGTATTTATAAACAGAACCTTTAATATGGCAATTAAGGATAAATGGAATCATAATGGTAGAGCCCTAATTTGACCACACTGGTGTTCCTTTTAAGAGAAGGAACAGACACTAAATATATATATCTTTTCTTGCACTACGGAAGATCCCTGAAACAAGATGATGCAAGCTTCTTGTCAAACCTTTTGTTTATTTAGTTTCCCTTCCCAAATACTGGGACTCTTAAGCTATTAGACAGAGCAGAGCCCCTGGTGCAGGCTGTCTGAGATTGGGCAGAGCAGAACAATGAGGAAGTATATAAGAGCGCTGTCTGATAATGACTCAGAATCACAGGGGATGCACCAAGCACCCCATGGCATGACAAGGAATGTCAGAGCCAAAGGAGAGTGAGAAGAGTGTCTGTGCTTTGAGGTCACCAAGCACATACAAAAATGTAGCCCTGTGACTATAATGAGATTCAGAGAGATTATTGTGCTTAAGGGTATTCTGAAACTCTTAAATTCTTTATGTGGAGCTTGAACTGGGAATGGAATCTTTCAGCTCATCTTTTTCTTTCATCACTTTGTCCAGCCACAGCAGCATCATGAGACTGACATTGTTCTATGCCCCAGTTTTCACAAATGTTCAGAATGGTCATAATGTCACTAAGTTCCTTACCAGCAGCTGCTTAAAAATTTCCAATACAGATAATACATGTATCTCCTTAAAAAGCCCAAGCCATACACCATCAATACTATCTGGACCTTTCAAAGCAGAGCTGTTAGTATTTTTTAAGTCAAAGGATGTTGTGAAACCCATTCTGGGAACTATAAAACAATGAAGAAATGTCATCATTAAGATTCCATTTCTCTAAAGTCACTCCTAGCACCAACATCCGTATTAGTGAAAGTCTCTAGGAAAATTAACCATTGAATAGATAGAGGTAGGTAGGTAGGTAGGTAGGTAGGTAGGTAGGTAGGTAGGTAGGTAGGTAGGTAGAATAATGATGGGAGAAGGATTATTAGGGGAATTTTAACTGGTCCGTTTAACCATTAAGGTTGTGAAGCCCCCGTAGTAGGCTGTCTAGAAAGCCAAAGACCTCACAACCAGGAAACCTAGTGTGTACCTTTTCTCTGAGGCAGAAAACCTGAGAACGAGGAGGTACTTCTATCAGTACCTGCATGCAGAAGTCAGAGAATTTGGAGTTCTGTTGTTCCAAGACAGGCAGAGGTATCTTAGCTACAGGAATGGAGGAGGAAATGAAAGTCCATCTTTCCTCCCCTCTGTCCTTTTGTTCCCTTTGGCCCCTCAACCAATTGCTTAGTCCCCACCTCCACTGAATAAGCGTGCGTCTCCTTTACTCAGGCTCTCAACCAAACAGCCCCTCTGAGTGTGAGACTCAGGGCTTGCAAGTTGAAGGTCAGTCTGTGGAAGTTAGTGAGATAATGTCCCAAAATAAGGTTTTGTTTGTTTGTTTAAGAGGGTAGGAGTGGACTCAGGGGCAGAGCACTTGCTAGCCTGCACAATGCCTAAGTTCAATTCCCAGTTCTGAAGGAAAAAGGTAAACTGAGTCTTAAAGGGCCTTCACAGGCATACCCAGAGATCATATTTTACCAATTATCTGGGAATCCCTTACTCTACTTACTCTAGCCATGCACCTAGAAGTACTATCACAAAGCACAAGGAGACAAAGAAGAATGCTGTCTTCCCATTGGCTTAGCAGCTCCACCTGAATCTATTGATATTTTAACTACCCTCTGTGGCCCCTTGCCGGCCCAAGCAGCACTCTGCCACTCAGGCTGTGGTCTGGCATCACTTCCGGTCCTGCCAGCACCGGCTCTGTCACTACTGCCAAATGCAGTTTTTAAACTAAGTATTATTCTATTTACCAATAAAGACTTGAGAGTCAGATGTTGGGATGAAAATCCGATAGCTCAGAAGGGGCCGAGAAGCAACCAACTGACCTTCCTCTTGACTAGAAAACCAGCAAGAAAGCATTGCTCCATTTACCCCAAACCCAAAGGACGTCAAACCTCTAAGTCCCTCCCTACTCCTTCCTGTGAGTCTCTTCATCCACCTTCCTGGATCCTTTATGGGTCCTGCATTCCTTTCTGGGTCCTTTCTAGCATAATCTCTATGGCTAATTTTTGTCAACTAGGCACTGATTCCACCCCCTGATCCAAGGTTGATTTTATGAACACATTCTTGGGGTTTCACAGTGTGATCAGATCTCCCACAACAGAAGGCTGTCTGCATAGAGGGGTTGCCCAGCAGAGTGTGTAAGAGCCAGGGTGAACTGGGCCTTTACATGGTGTGAAAATGAACCAGGAATGAGTGGTGAGGCATAAAGGTGGCAAACCCGGATTCTGTGCAAGGAAGGAGATGATGGTAGTGAATATCAGGGTAGTTAAATGCAGGAATATTTAATACATACATACATATAACTATACAAATATGAGTTTGGGTTTTCTTTATTGATTTTATTTCTACTACTTTCAGGTCTTGAACTATTTGTTTTGTTTTGTTTTGTTTTGTTTTTTGTTTTTCATGACAGAGTTTCTCTGTATAGCCCTAGCTGTCCTGGAACTCACTTTGTAGATCATGCGGGGTGCCAACTGTAGCATGAATAACAAAAACCCAGAGACAGTTATTGGGGTTCAACCTGAAGATCAGAAAATCAGAGCAGCCAGCTGCTGGCTCTTATCTTTACCCTCAGACTGAAATGGCGATTCTGCAGCCATGAATCTTCATAATGAGACTGAGCTGAAACCTGTCTCCTCCCTTCTTTTATATTCCTCTCTAGTTCTGGGATTAAAAGTGTGTACCACTACTGCCCTGCCTTTATAGCTAACTAGTGTGGCTACTGGGATTACTGATCTGTATGGCTGTCCAGTGTGGCTGTTTTACTCTCTGATCTTCAGGCAAGCTTTATTTATCAAAATACAAATGAAATATCACTACAGGCTGGACTTGAACTCACAGAAATCCACCTGCCTCTACCTCCCAGCTGCTGGGATTAAAGGTGTGGGCCACCATTGACCAGCGAACTTTTTCTTCATTTTCTTCCGTCGTTTTCTTGTGTTTTCATAGATTTATTTAAGGGATTTACTCATTTCCTCCTGAAGGACCTCTATCATATTCACAAAGGCTGTTTTAGGGTCTTTTACTTGGGCTTCAGCTATGTTGCAGTACTCAGAGCATGCTATGCATAATGCATTAAAATAATTTATTTTGTTAAAGATAATAGAATCCAGGTTTGTCATTGCTGACGAGTTTAAGCAATTTCTAACTACAAATCCAGTCATACAGAAGGCAGTAGGAAAACCAACCAAACAAACAAAAAACCCAAAAAACAAAACAACTCCAGTCTAATGAAATTAACTACACCCAAGAAAACATAGGGAATAAATAATCCCAGACTAGCAAATCAAAAGAGGGGAAACAAACACATGTACCACCACCACCACCTACAACAACAACAAAACAACAGGAATCAACAATCATTGCCCATTATTATTTCTTGATCTCAATAGTCTCAATTTCCCAATAAAAAGACACAGACTACAAGAATGCATACAAAAACAGGATCCAAGAAACACATCTTAACATCACCTCAAGGTAAAAGAATGAAAAAGAATATTCCAAGAAAATGGATGTAACAAGCAAGTTATTATAGCCATTTGTCTAATATCTGACAAAACAGACTTCAACCCAAAACAAATCAGAAAACATAGCAAAGGACACTGCATACTCATCAAGGGAAAAATTCACCATGAGGGTATTTCAATTCAGTGTACCAAAAGCAAGGGCACCCACATTTGTAAAAGAAATACCACTACAGCTTAAATCACATATTGCCTCTTACACACTGACAGTGGGAGGCTACAATACCACACTTTTACCAAGAGACAGGTTATCCAGACAAAAACTAAACAGAAATGTTGCAACTCACTGATGGTATAAACCAAATGGACCTAAGAATCAATAAAGCAGAGTTGATTATTTGAGAAAATCTATAAGACTGACAAACTCTCATCCAAACTTAACTAAAAGATGGAGAGAGAATATACAAATTAACAAAACTAGAAATGGAAAGTGGGACATAACAATAGACATGAGGAAATCCAGAGAATCGTGAGTGTAATTATTCAGCCATTCATACGGCTGTACTTCTGGGTCCTAAAGGCAGGCACACGTGGGCGGACCCTTGGGAACAAAGGGCCTGCATGACCCACGTGCGGGCATGCATGGTTACTTCCACGTGTGACTCAACTAAAACCCTTGCGTGCATGTGTGGGTCACCTGTCATCTGCGTCATCAGTGTGTGACATAGTCACATCTTCCCCCTGTGCGCATGTGCTAGGCAGCCTCTAAAAGCTGGACGCGCCGTCTTTGTTCTCTCTCTCTCTCCGTACACTGTTTCCTCAGGCCTGCAAGCACCTTCCTCCTCTAATAAACTCCTAAGTGGGTTTTTTTCGTCTCGTGTCTTCTTCTCACTCACGTCGGACATTTCATTTGGTGCCGTGACTCTGTTGGGCTCTCCTGCTCCAGTTCTTCTCCAGGGATTGGGATCCTGAACCAGGTTTTTTTCTACTCCCACCACCGGCTTCCATTGGTGAGTTTTCCCCATTCTGCTATTGTCACTGCCCTTAGCTGAAATTGTGTTTGGACTGACCTGGCATCAGTCAGCATGCGCTTAACACTGCATGCTCTGTGTAGGGCATTCAACTAGGGACCCAGGGTCCCTTAGATTCTTTCTCTTTTTTTTTTTCCATTTCTTCTCTTTGCTTTTTTTTCCCCTCGCTGTAAAAGGCTGCTCGGAGCGGCCTCTGGCCTCTCTGGCTTCCAGTGGTCTGGCTTCCAGTGATCCAGCCAGGTCTTACCTTTCCACTCATGGCCTGGGGGGATGCCCCCCCATGAGTCTTGCGAAGGTCACGTGCTGATTCACACCCCACCCACAGTCGAGGGATGCCTCACTGTGCGCCTGGTGGTGTTTCATGGGTTTACACAATTTAAGCTGTGGGTAGCAGCCATCCATGTCTGTCCCCCAGCTTTTTTCAATTCCAGCTGTGGCATGGTGCAGCTTTTTCAATTCCAGCTGTGGCATGGTGCAGCTTTTTCAGTTCCAGCCATTTGCTCCCCTCTGTGGCTTGTGGCATGGTGGGTCAGCCACAGGGCGGATCACACCTCTAGGTCTCTCTTATTAAGGTTAAAATCCCTGCAGCTCAAAAACTGTAACTTTTCCATACAACATGTGACCGCTGCCATTTTGACTGGGGTCAGGTGACCTCGTGGCCATCTTGGCTGAGAGCCAGGTCAGATGACCAGGTTCTCCCATCTTTACTGAGGTATACCCTGCCTTGTCCCCCAGTTTACTTATGTTTTTGTCTCTAAATTCCTCTTGCTGACTCTGTTGCATGTGTGCTTTATGCAGTGGCATGCCTTTGGTAGGGCCCACCAAAGCATCCACTTCACCCAATTCCTGTTCACTCTCTCTGTGTATGTTCATACATGTAACTTAAATGCACCTATGTTTAATGTTATAATTGTTCATTGCAACTCATTTCAGACTACAAAAACATAAGTCTCATGTTTTAAACTGGTATGTACTTTTAAGTTTCTTGCAAAATATATTAAGCTGTTCTCTACTATTGTCAGTTCTGCCATTACCCTTCTATTGTAAGCAGTTTTTCTTCTTTGTCATTTTACGAGTGTAAATCTTACCTGTTAAGTTGAAAGCCAATGCGGTCAAGCTCAGACCCAGCTCTCCAGGCTGATTCTAAACTGTAGTTATACCTAATAAACAGCCTTCAACTGCTCAGAGATCTGAAAAATATGGCATTTATTAAAAGCTTTTCATAACAAAAAGAGACAGGTTAGCTTCTAGCAGCAGCACTCTACTTCCTCCAAAGAAGACAGAAGACAAATGGGCACAGAACAATGTCCATCTGCAATTCGCTGCAACTGCCAAGTGCTGACTACCGGGTAAAACTGCCTTTCATCTAAACTAAAGATCACCCGATGTGGACAGAATTGCTGGAATCGACAGCCTAGCTTCTCAGGTCAAGCTAGGCTTGTCTTCCTACAGATTTCTTAGCCCACAGGATCTTCTGGAGCCTGGCAGGCCCTGTGCTAAACAGCAGAAGGCAAATGTGACCTTCACCTACCATGGGGGACCCTGCGGAGGGGCTCTAGGTTCCAACCAAGTAAGTTCTCTGTCAGTTTTTAATCAGTAACTCAAGTAAAAATTTTATCCTTCTCAAAGATCTCTGATGCAGCTTGACAATTGAGAGGTTTTGTCAGTTTAAAAGGACAACCTCACCAAACAAATTTCAGTAAAATACAAATACAAGACCTGCAAGTTATAAAGGTGTAAGGACAAATACAAGTTACCAAACTTCTCTCTCATGCTGCCTTCCATAGTCTTAAAAATACTTTTCATTGTGCAAAAGTATCTGTCACAGTCATTCTGACATAAATATGCTACTGTTTATACAATGTATATGACTAAAACTTCTGTTTTCACAAACCCAAAGAATTCTTGTGAGTTCCAGGGAGCCGAATTGAAGGACCCACCTTAAAACAGGTCAGATACATCCCCGTCAATTCCCTGGTCCTAAATTTTTACCCCTTAATTTAACTTTGTCCTATGTTCTGCCAATACCTCAAACAGGTATAAGAGACACCAGACATTTCCACACAACAAACACTGGACAGGAGCAAAGACACCAATCATGCCAGGATGTGGCCAGCACCCAGCCTTCTCCGGTTCCCCCCAAAGACAATGCCCACCAATAATCAGGAGAATCCGCTGACATGTGGTGTCTAATCTCCTGCTTTTTATTATAAAAAAGAGGTGGGAATGTAATGTTCTGTCTCTTTAAGAGTCAAGCCACGCCCACTCCCTTCTAGCTTCCAGCCTTAGCCCTCTCTCTCTCTCTCTCCTCTCTCCCTTCTCTCTCTCTGCCTTTCTTTCTCTCTCTTTCCCCCTTCTTCCCTTTTTCCTTCCCCTTATAAACCAATTAATAAATATCCAACTCTATTCTGTATAGTGTGCCTATCTCTGTGTCTCCCACCCGCCTGCCCACACCCCTCGCCGGGACCAGCCAGCCACCACATGGCTGGGGACCAGCCCACCTTTGTTTGGGGACCTGTCGTGTGGTCTTGACCCTGCAGCAAGCTGCTGGGGACCCACGGTAAAAGCATTACAGTGAGGACATACATACTTTAAAAATCTGTCCTCTAGGGCTGGAGAGATGGCTCAGTGGTTAAGAGCACTGGCTGCTCTTCCAGAGGTCCTGAGTTCAATTCCCAGCAACCACATGGTGGCTCACAGCCATCTATAATGAGATCTGGTGCTCTCTTCTGGCCTGTAGGCACACATGGAAGGAATGTTGTATACACAATAAATAAATTAAAAAAATCTGTACTCGAGCATATTGTAAAATATAGTTTTCCAGATAAATACCACTTACCAAGGTTAAATCAAGATAAGCAATTTTAACAGCCCCATAACTTCTAGTGAATATAAGCAATAACTAAAAGTCTCCCACCACCACCACCAACAAAGCCCAGGGCCAGATGGCTTTAGTGAAGCATTCTACCAGACTGTCAAAAGTTAAGGCCACTCACTTCTCATAACACGTCATAAAATAGATACATGGTGAAACCAGGCTTTAATCCCAGCACTTGGAAGGCAGTGGCAGGCAGATCTCTGTGAGTTCGAAGTCAGCCTGGTCTACAGAGCAAGTTCCAGAACAACTGGAGCTACACAGGAAACCCTGTCTTGAATAAACAAACAAAACAACCAATCAAACAAATAAAGGTACAGATTTAAACAGAGAATTCTCAAAAGAGGAAACTCAAATAGCCGAGAAACAGAAGTTCAGGGCTAGAGAGATGGCTCAGAGGTTCAGAGCACTGGCTGCTCTTCCAGAGGTCCCAAGTTCAAATTCCAACAACCACGTGGTGGCTCACAACCATCTATAATAAGATCTAGTGTTCTCGCTGGGCGGTGGTGGTGCACACCTTTAATCCCAGCACTTGGGAGGCAGAGGCAGGCGGATCTCTGTGAGTTCGAGACCAGCCTGGTCTACAAGAGCTAGTTCCAGGACAGGCTACAGAGAAACCCTGTCTCGAAAAACAAACAAACAAACAAAAGATCTAGTGTTCTCTTCTGGAGAGCAGGCAGAACACTGAATACATAATAGATAAACTTTTAAAATTAAAAAACGTGTTTAGCATCCTAAGCCATCATGGAAATACAAATCAAAACTACTTTGAACATGTTACATTTAGAAATGTATATGTATAGTCACACTGTTGGGTCCAGGGGAGTTGCACAAAGATGAGAACATCACCAAGTCTAATAAACCAGAAGCAAACTTTATTCCAGAAACCAGATCCCAGGAAAACCAGAGGCAAACTTAAAAATAAAAAATAAAAATAAAAAAAACATGCGGGGCACAGAAGCTTATCAGCTAGCTGAGACCACAGCCAGAGATGGTGCTTGTCAGGCTGTGGCCAAAGGCCGGTTTCTGAACCCACCTTTTATAGTTAGGGCACCAAGCATTAGGTCTGAACAAAGGAATTTTTATGATCTTACCCTGACCCTAAGGAGGGGAGTGAGTTTTAATGTCAATGGGTAACTAGGCAGCTGTCATGAAATATGTTTCAGAGCAGATTACAGCAAAAGTCACTAATTGCAAGAAAGCTTTTCACACTGTCTCAAGGTAAAACTTAGACACTGACTGCCATACTTTACAACTCCATTATCAGAGCTCATTAATTAAACCATTGTATTTGTCCACTGTCTCCTGGTACCTCCAGGTGTATACTGGAGTCCCATGCCTCCCCTTTGTTGGTGCCAGTTTCCCATAACAGAGACAGTGCCTAACCCAGAGGTCAGTATCTCTGTGTCCTAAAGGTTAACTCAGTTCACATCTGTCGTTTATCAGGGATGGCCAGGACACTACTCTCAATTTTCAGGGAGAAGCTCTGGCCTTGTAAATAGAACAGCCAGTTGTATAATAGAATGACCTAAGCTGATGGAGGCTGCCCAAGCATCCTAGAAAATAGCTCACTGTGAACGACTGCTGAGAAAGCTGCTGATAGTCTATTCTCATTCTCCTAGACTTATAACTTTATATTTCTTAATTTCTACATTCTTATTTCTGGAATCTACATTTTTATTTTTCTATTCTTGGACTCTTCAACACACATATACATACATGTATATTTGTAATAACAATTAATGGAAAAGGAGGCCACTTGTAAGAGAGCAAGGAAGGGGAGGTATATGGGAAGGTTTGAAGGAGAGGAAGGGAAGGGGGAAATAATATAATCTTTCAAGGACAATTTTTATTAGCCTTAAAAGACACCTCAGGGTAAGCAAATTGTAAATCTTAGCAGTTGCCCAGAGAAAGAGGGAGGAAAGAAGGAAAAAGGCCACGCCATTTGCATTAAGAAAGCGTGGAGAGCAAAGGAGCCCCTTATCTTAGAGTCTGAGTAAAGCCCCTGGCAGCTGAGAAGCAGTAACTGCTCTTTGCTGTGGAGTCTGCAGACAGAGTCACTATTCCTTTCACATGCACATGGCTTTGTTTTCTTTTCTTTTTTCTTTTTTTTTTTTTTTAAGATTTGTTATGTACACAGTGTTCTGCCTGCAAGTATCCCTGCAGGCCAGAAGAGGGCACCTGAGCCATCTCCAGCCCCACGTGCAGATAGTAATATTAAAATAACAATGACCCAGGCTTAAGGATTGGATGTCTATGACCTTACTTAAGGCCCTATTCTTTCCTCTAACTTCTAGGGCAGCGGTTCTCACCGGTTTCACAGGGGTGGCCTAAGACTCATCAGATAACACAGATAACTACATTACGGTTTTTAACAGTAGCAAAATTACAGTTAAGAAGTAGCAAGAAAAATAATTTGATGGTTGGAGGTCACCATTATATGAGTAACTACGTTAAAGGTTCTTAGCATTAGGCAGGCTGAGAACCACTGCTCTAGGACATTGCTCAGGGCAGAGTCTGACCCTCATCCACGAGTTCCAAAGATCAGATAGAAGGCAAGAAAAAACATTCTGGCTGGAAAACCGGTTCAGTGGTTAAGAGCACCGGCTGCTCCTGCAGGACTTGAGTTCAGTTCCCAGCCCTGACATGGTGGCTCACAGCCATCTGTAACTCCAGTTCCAGGGCAGTCAACACTTTTTTCTGACTTCCATGGGCACGCGGTACGCATACTTATATGCAGGAATTCATACAGAAAAAAAAATAATAAATCTCCAAAAATATAAAAAAAAACCCACTGGGAACAGAGCTACATTATCGTCCTGGCTCACCCCTGTGTTCCTGATCCCCCTTCTCCTCCCCAAATTAGGACAGTGAATCTCTGTGTATCGCAGGCTGCCCTCCAATTCTTCATCCTCCTGCCTCAGCTTTCCAGAGCTGGGGTAACTCTGAGTTGGCGTGTGCTACCAACTGGTAAGGCGCACTTTAGGGACCCGTGCCACGAAACGCACTGCCACCGGCGTCCACTGAGAAAAGTGTTTTATTCCACCACGGTGCTTAGATTCTTTGAAAGAGAATTACATTTCCGGCCGGGATAATTCAAATTAAACGCTAAAATGCGAATATAACTTTATGTTCAGTCTACTTCCATGGAACAATTTTTTTTTCTGAGAAAAAAAAACAAAAACTGGATGGTGGTGAATCGAAAGAGAAACTCCTTCAAAATCACTAAGCATCTTTTCTCCTCAGAAGCGGCTTTGAGGGAGAAGGAAAGCTCCCCTCGGCGAGGGCAGCCCGAGCCTAAAGAGTGTGGCCGGGAAGGGTCAAACTTAGTCCACTCCGCCGCTCTGCGAGAACTCCGGACGTCAACTGTCGCCGGCCTTTCCCACGCAGAGCATCACGGGAGGAGTGGCGAGGCGCTCCTGGGGCGGCGTCCCTCTGTGGAGAGAAACAAACTCCACGTGTCACCCGGCGCCGGAGGGGCCATTCGCCGTCGGTTCACACCGGCCAGTCCCGGCGGCGCGGGGGTGCGCTCCGCCGCGTCCTGGGGGCGCGGAAGACGCTCGGTGACGTCACTCCAGAGCGCGCCAATCCCGGGCGCCGGGGGGCGGGCTCTCCGCATTTGAATTCCAGCGCTGCTGCTGTCTGTGGGGCGGCGGAAGCGAGCCCGGCAGGGCATTGCGGCTCGCACTCGTCCGTGTCCCTGCGGTCACGCGTGTCGCCCCTGCCGGGGCTGTCTCCCTGGGCTCAGGGGCCGAGCGGTCGCCACGGCCTGGTGCTGCTGCCTTCGCCCAGGTAGGTCGGCTCGGTCCCCGCGGTCCCCTCCCCGCCCCCGCCGAGGCCACGATCACACAGGGTTCGCACAGCCGCGCGCCGCCCTCGCTGCTGTGGCGCCCGGGACATCGGTTCGAAACTCAGGAGTAGCCGGGAGGACGTCTCGTCGTCTCCGGGCCGCTTGTGCAGTCTTAGCATTAAATTCCGTGCTCGCTGCGGGCATAGATGTTAGAAAAACTGTGCGGGAGGGAAGTCCCTTCATCCTGCCCTTAAGGGATAGGACTGCTTACGGTCAGGTGCACCGGTTGACGTTTTGTTTCGGGTTTGGTGTTTCGGGTCGGGGTTTCTCTGCGTAGCCTGGCTGCACAGACCTTGAACTCAGACCCGCCTGCCTCTGCCTCCCTGAGTCCTGGGATTAAAGCTTGCGCCTTCACCGCCCTGCTTGGTTGTATTTTTGAAGTTGTAATTTAATTGCATTTCTCCCTTCGCCGTCCTCCCCCAAAACCCTCCTTTACACAGCTCCCTACTCTCCTTGAAATTAAGTGGTTCCTTTTTCGCCAGTCATAGTTGCATGCATATATGTATATACTTTAATATCCCTAGATGTAACCTGCTGAGTCCCGTGTGTGTTTTCAGGGTCGACCTATTTTGTTTTTGTTGTTGTTTTACGGGTTTCTTAAGTGTTTCTTCTCCTAATCTCATGGCTTCGATTTTTTTTTTTAAAAAAACGTGGCTATAAGGCCTGTTTTGCCTTTTAATGCTAGAAAAATTTAAAGTCATACTTATTGTTTTTGTGTTTGGGTACATTGAATTAAGTTTTATAAATGAGCTGTCACGGGGAGAGCACGGCCCTGCCAATTAGGATGTCCCCGCAAGATTTGGCTCTCGAATACACTCGTTTTATCCATACAAACATTTCTTTTGATATCGTGCTACTATAAAAATTAAACAGACAGCTCCGCAAGCGGGGAACAGTTTGGGCAGAAATGCTACTGTAGGGGTCTGCTGGGGAATCTCTTCTGGTGGGGAAGCTTCGGAAGTGTGCGGGCTGGAGCTAGCTCTCTTAGGGCTCAAGCTTGGGGTTGATTCACGTCAGCAGCATCTTGGGGTTCATTAGCATATCGGCCCTGTCCTGGGCCTGCGTCTGAACTTCCGGGTGGCATTGTTTTCTTTTTGCCACCACTATTTCAAGGTGCACAAATCAGCTTTTGAGCTGTGTTCCTTACCGTCACCTTGACTTGTGGTTTGCTAAAAGTGTTTGAACCTAGTGCCCTCCAGGCTAGACAGGCTGCAAGCGTCCCTTACTGCGCTGTAGCCCCCTGTTTACCTTTCTTTTGAAAAGTTTAGGATCTGTTGTTGACTTGGCTCTGTAACCCCCTTCGAGGCCTGGAACTTAAGATCCTTCTGCTGTGCAAATATTTAGCTAGGACTTTGGGCCTGTATTTCAGGCCAACTTTTATCCGTCCTTGAAATGTCTTTCTGTTGGTATAGATTGGGCTTGTTTTCAGCTTACTTGCAATTTTTATTTGAAGCAGTTAATCAGGCAGATGATGAGGTTAGGTCACCTTGACCAGACTCTGCCAGTCCCCCCCTGCGACTGTACAGTCTATTTGTTTTTCTTTCTGAGAGTGTCGTTTCACTGGTATTGTTAGTGGATATTACTAACCCCACTAGCTGTAGCTCCGATGTTATATGCCTAGCATGCCTGAGGCCCTTGGTTCAATCTCTAGCAATGCTAAAATAGATACATTAATGAATAAAGCATATCAATACATAGTTGTTGAGCAAACATTTGTGAGAAAATTACAGTGGCTTTTCTGTCACAGGGCCAGACTTACAAGATAGGTTTGTCAGCTGTTGAAAATACTTTGACTAGCAGGGTGTGGTGGTGCAGACCTTTACCCAGCTCTAGAAAGCAGAATCTGAGTTTGAGGCCGGCTTGTTCTACAGAGCAAGTTCCAGACACGCAGAGAAACACTCTCTCAAAAACAAACAACAAAAACAGGAAGAAAATAAAGAAAAAGAAAAAATACTTCCCTGTATTCTCTCCTTATAATAAATTATCTAAAGTGGGATTTTTTGTATATGAATTTTCAAGTTGCTTATTCACTTTTTGAGAAAAAAAGTGATATCCTTTGATCTAATTGCTTTAATAATTATTTTTTTGAGACAAGGTTTCATAACCCAGGCTAGCCTTGAAGTTTCTGTTTTGTTTGAGCCTCCTGAGTGCTAGGATATGGTGTATGCACCACCATGCCTCATATGTATTGGTATTTTCCATGATAGGTCTTTGCCAATTAGATGATGTAAAAAGTTAATAGAATAAATTCAGTAGTAAGAGAGGCTATAAATCTTGACTAGTAAGTTCCAGGTACCTAGGACTGAAATATTAGTTTTCTAAGAATTACTACAATGTATAGTTCTACACTTGGAATTTTTTTCTTTCTTTTCTTTTTTTTTTTTTTATTTAATGTTATTTTGATGTTTACAACTTTAAAAATCGTGTTCTTGGGTATCCTGATGATTATTTACTGTGGAGAGGTCCTTTTTTGGTTTCTTTTTTTTTGTTTTGTTTTCTTCTTTTTTTATTTTTCCATTCAAAAATTTACACTTCCTCCCCTTCTCCCTTTCTCCTCCCGCTCCCCCACTAACCCTTCTCCCTCCCCTTCCATCCTTTCTAGAGGGCAGGGTACCCTGCCCTGTGGGAAGTCCAAGGCCCTCCCCCCTCCATCCTGGCCTAGGAAGGTGTGCATCCAAGTAAACTAGGTTCGCAAAAAGATAATACATGCAGAAGAGATAGGTCCTAGTGTCATTATTGATGGCTTCTCAGTCTGCCCCCATTGGCAGCCACATTCAGAGAGTCCGGTTTGATCACATGCTCAGTCAGTCCCAGTCCAGCTGGATTTGGTGAGCTCCCATTAGATCAGGCACACTGTCTCAGTGGGTGGACCAGCCCCTCACGGTCCTGACTTCCTTGCTCATCTTCTCCCACCTTCTGCTCTTCAACTGGACCCTGGGAGCTCAGTCCATTGCTCTGATGTGGATGTTGGTCTCTATCTCTATCTCCATCCATTGGACGAAATTTCTTTTTTTTTTTCTTCAGGTTTTTTGTTTCCTTTTACTTTTTTTTTCCATGATATTTATTGAGCTGTACATTTTTATCTACTCCCCTCCCTCCTTCAACCCTCCCCCAAGGTCCCTATGCTCCCAATTTACTCAGGAGATCTTGTCTTTTTATACTTTCTATTTCCCATGTAGATTGGATCTATGTAGGTCTCTCTTAGTGTCCGTATTGTTGTCTAAGTTCTCTGGGATTGTGGTTTGTAGGCTGGTTTTCTTTGCCTTATGTTTAAAAACCACCTATGAGTGAGTACATGTGATAATTGTCTTTCTGGGTCTGGGTTACCTCACTCAAAATAATGCTTTCTAGTTCCATCCATTTTCCTGAAAAATTCAAGCTGTCGTTATTTTTTTCTGCTCTGTAGTTACTCCATTGTGTAAATGTATCACATTTTTTTTAATCCATTCTTCGATCGAGGGGCATTTAGGTTGTTTCCAGTTTCTGGCTATGACAAACAAGGATGCTATGAACATAGTTGAGCACATGTCCTTGTGGTACGATTGAGCATCCTTTGTGTATATACCCAAAAGTGGTATTACTGGGTCTTGAGGAAGGTTGTTTCCTAATTTTCTGAGAAATCGCCACACTGACATCCATAGGGGTTGTACCAGCTTGCATTCCCACCAGCAATGCAGAAGTGTTCCCTTTTCCCCAGAACCTCTCCAGCATAAGTTGTCATCAGTGTTTTTGATCTTGGCCGTTCTTACAGGTGTAAGATGGAATCTCAGAGTTGTTTTGATTTGCATTTCTCTGATGACTAAGGATGTTGAACATTTCCTTAAGTGTCTTTCAGCCATTTTAGATTCCTCTGTTGAGAGTTCTCTGTTTAGGTCTGTACTCCATTTTTTTATTGGATTATGTGTTTTTTTGGTGTCCAATTTCTTGAGTTCCTTGTATATA